>JAODAL010084148.1:0-11017 GCA_025379985.1 Phyllomedusa bahiana
TAATTTTTATAATTTTTTGGGTCATCTGCTTTGAAAAAAAGAATATAAGGTTTTTTTTTCTAAAAAAATTTTTTTTTAACAGAAATTTTTTTTCCCCAATTGTCAAAAGTGGCTCAAGGGCATGTTTTTTAATTTTTGCAGGCATTTTGCTGTGACATGAGCCCATACTCAGGTCTAATTTTTAAAAAAAAAGTTGTTTTTTAAAAGACATTTGTTTTCACAAATTTTCAAAAATGGTCAAGGGGATTTTTTAATTTTTGGGGGGGTTTTTGGAAAGAGTATTGAAGGTTATTATAAAAAAATGTTTTCCCAAAAGACATTTGATCTTTCAAATTTACAAAAAATGGCTTTAAGGGTCTTTTTGGGAAATTTTTGGGGGGGATTTTGTGGGAAATGCGCAGGGCACATTTTTTGAAAAAAAAATTTTTTTCCTAAAGACATTTGTTTTCAACAATTTTAACAAAGGGCTCAAGGGTGATGGTGGGTGTCGAAAAGGAATAGGTAGGACATGTTAATGGCCCCAAATTGCAAAATGGCTTGTTTTGCAAAATTTTAAATAGTTTGCAAACCTGTATTGAGAAAAACCCCTTTAATACAATTAAAAAAAGAAAACAAAGAAAGGGGGGGGATTACCCATTTTAAAAATTTTTTTTTTAGAATTTAAAAAATAAAAAACTTTCCTGTACAAAATAGTGGTTAAAAAAAAAATTCCCCTTTAAAATTTTAAAAGGGAGGTCTAGGAAAACTTTACCCGATGTAGGTTTTTCAGGGAATGGAGTATGGCGCACGGAAAGAGAACAAAGAAAAAAGGGCAAATTTTCCCCAAGTTTTAGTAAAATGAGAAAAAGGGAATTTTTCCCAAAAAAAAAGGGCACCCGGGGGGAAAAGGACCGTTAACCACAGTATTTCCCAAGTGAAAGCTCAATTGGGCCCATCATACGGGGGCAAAAATGTACCCCGGGCTTTACTTTTTGAGGAAGGTTGGGGGTCTTTAAATAACACTTCCCCTTCCCCATCCTACTTGCACAAATGTTTCGTTTTGGGATCATAAGAGCCCTTTTTTCCGTTTAAAAATGACGGACGTAGTGGGCTCTCACCCCCCCAATGTAAATTTGGGGGAAGCCCGGATTTCCTTGGGTTTAAAAGATGGGTGACGGGAAACACTGGCCAACACCCTTAGGGGGGTTTGGAGAGCTTCCCAAAATTTTTATAAAAATAATCAAAATTTTTAAAAAGGGTGATTTTGTTTAGGGTTTAAATAGTCGCAAAGGGCCCCCGGGGGGAAAAAAATTGCCCCCAAATTTTAGGCTTAAAAATTTTTTGGGGCTGGGGGGTCCTAGGGGTTTGGGAATTTTTATTCCCCCGGGAGTTTCCCCCAACCGAAAAAGGATTTGGAGGAAAAATGAAAAATTGAATTGATTGGCTCAATCACTTTAGAACCCAAAGGGGAAAAGTCTCTTTAATAAAAAGGTTTTGGGGGGGAAGATTAGGGAAATTTTTTTTAATTTTTGGGGTTTTGCGGGGCATTTTTACATTAAAAAAAGTGTAAAAAAACCTTTTTAAAAATGCGGGGGGGGTGTATGTTTGTTATCCCCTTGAAAAAAAGGAAAAAAGATAATAATGTAAAAAAAAAAAAAAAAAAACTTCCCTAAAAAAATTTGTAAAACCCAAAGTTTGTTTTCCAAAAAAAATTTCTAAATGACAGTACTGTACAAAAAAGTTTGTCCCCCTTTGTGATCTGTGGGTCAAAAAAAGGTTTGGGTATTTTGTGGGAAGGGCAGGTTTAGTCAATGTCCCCGTGAAACTAAAAAAGGTGGGTTTAAAAACCCTTTTTTCCGGGATTTTTAAAATTTGGGGGGCATGGGAGGTTTGGGGGTATTGGGTGGGGGTAGGACGGGAAAAGTCTATGTCCATTAAACTAAAATTGTGGTTCAAGATCCTTTTTCCGGGGGTTTTTTAAACGGGGGTTGAGGTTTGGGGGCTATACTGCTTTCAAGAAGGGGATTTCAATGCCCCATTCAAGAAAAATGGGGTTTCAAATCTATCCCTTTGGGTTTTTTAAATTTGTGGGGAGCGGTTTAAGGGTATGTGGGTTCAAGACGGGATAGTAAAGGGTCTGTGACTTTTTTTTCGTGGTTTTAAAACCTATGTGTTGCCAAAGTTTAGCAGTACCATTGATGTTGTGGATTTTAATTTTTTTCCCCACCCTTTTTTGGGTTAAGAATAAGGTGTTTTGCTCTATAGACTTTAAGGTCATCGGCAAAATTATTACGACATGGGAAATTTTGATAATTCCCGATATGCTATCGAAAAAGATGACGATAGTCAACGTAATCCCCCATACTAGTAGGGACACTCACTGTGCCGTGATTGATCCCTGCACTCTCTGGCCTTACCCTCTCTGAGCTGGTAAAACTGAAATGGCTGTTTTGTTTTTATGCGGCGCTTGTTTCCCATTGTTTCGCCCCCCTCTGACTGTATAATAAAGGTCCCGAGCTCTTTATGTTTTTCCCCCATGATAGTTGTTTTAAAGCTTTGGGGCAATTATGGTCTTAAATGTTGATTCATCTCCCCCATAACCCAGCATAATACACTCTGCTCCCCACCCATAAAAACCTTTACATCTGCCCCCCCTTTAAAACCCCCTCCCTAGTAAAAATAGAAGTTTAAAAACATGGGGGGGAGCAAGTGATTTCAAAATTTTGTTTCATTATTTCGGTTTATATAACTGTTTCAGAAATGCAGGTGTTTGGTTAAAGGTTGGAACTGAGAGGAGGTGACAGCTTGCAGACAGGGGAAACGGGCCCATTGAGGAGGTCTGCAAGCTTTAACCCTTTCTCACCACTGCTACACAAAATTGATGATGATAAGGAGGGGCAGAGTGGGGTTGAATGTCCCCAATTTCAGGAGGAAGAAGCTAGGGAAGGAGACCCCCCGGGATTTGAGCGTAAGATGGAGAAACGTCGTTGGAAATTTGTGGTGAAAAAACCCCCTTTATCTTGACCCAAATTACAGTTAAATATAGGGCTTTTTGTATGAAAACTGTCTAAAAAAAAAGGGTGGTTTTGAAAACCAGAGCTAGCTTTATTTCATTAAGTCGGGAAAAATGAAAGTTGGCTCTGTTTTGGTTGTAGGGGCAAAAGGAATCTTACTAGTAGAAGTTTTATACAAAAGGGCCCCTTAGTTTTGTACCAAATTCAGTTCCTTTTTTTAGGTTTAAAAAATTCCCTGATCTTGAATTTTTGAATACCCAAAACAGAAATTTTTATTGGAGATGTATTGAAAGCAAAACATTGAAAATTGAAAAAGGAGAGAAAAGGGGTCTATTTCTGTCTTGTACTATATGATTTTTAAAATGTGTTAATATTTTCTGATGTTTATAGTTTTTTAAACCCCCTTAAAAGCCGAACGGCTGAAAAAAATTTAAAATGACCAAAAAATTTTTTTAGTTTTTCCCCTTTGCATTTTTAACAGTTGTAATTTTTTTATTTTTTTAATGAACATTGTAAAAGGGCCCTTGTTTTTTTTAAGAAAGTTGTTTTTTGGGGGGAATAGTTAAATTCATTTTATAATAATAAAATTTTTATTTATATAGCGCCAACAAATTCCCCCACTTTAAAATGCAGCCCCATTAAAGTTTCACATTTAATAATTGTTATTTTAATTTACATTTTATTACAGTCTTTTGGGGATTAATATTGTAGGTTTTTTTGTTTGTGTTGTATCAAAATTATTTTTTTAATTTTATTTTATTTTATTTATTTTTTTTTTATACTTTTTTTGGTTTTAAATTTTTTTTCTTTATTAGGGAAATACGGTAAAGTGATAGGTAAATGCAATTTAATATCAATTTCCCCCCGGGGTCCCCCTTTTTTAGAGATTCCCATATGGCCCTAGTGCATTTTTTGGTACCCTAACCCCCAAAATAGGAGGAGCCCCTACTATACTCTGGGGTTCATTTTAAAATCGATTTTATTTAGGCCCATTTGGGTTTGGGGAACCCCCAAAGGGTGCAAAAATTAAAAAAAACCCTTAAATAGACCGCTTTTGGGAAATACACCTTAATGAATTATCCGGGGGGCTTTGAGTATAAGCCCCCAAGGGTGATTCACAAATTTTTTTTTTTAGCAAAGGCTGGGAAAATTAAAAAAAAAATTTTTTTTTCAATAATCTAAAATTTTGTTTAAAAATATTTCTATTAAAGGGAACCCTGGAAAAAAAAAACCCAAAAATTTTTTGTTAAGCAATTTTTTCCAATTGGGGCAAACCCTAATGGGGGGTGAAAATTGTTTGGGGGTGCATGGCAGGGCGTAAAAGGGAGGGAGGCTTTTTTGGTTTTGGGGGAAGAAAAGATTTTGGGGGCCCATGTGCATTTGCAAACCCCCAAAGTACAGAAAAAATGAAACCTTCCAGATTTTCCCCGCATTTGGATTAAAACCCCCTCGGGATTCATTTGGGGGTGTAGTGCTTTTTTGGTAAAGGTTTTCCAAGTTTTTTTTTAGTATTGGGAATGAAAAGGGGGGGGAAAAACGCAGTTCTTTTCATTGTTTTTTGAGTTTCATTTTACAGCATTGCCGTCATGTAAAAGATGTGAAAAAACTTTCTATGGGGGGCGGTACTTAAATATATAGAATTTTATTTTTTTTTTTTGTTTTATTTCTTTTTCCATAAAATATCTAAAAAAATTTTTTTTATGTTGTCCCATTTGAAGCCCTAACTTTTTTATTTGTGTGTGAGGTGTGTAGGCTTTTTTTTTGGATGGTTGAAGTTTTTTTTTGGAATTTTGGGTGATATGATGCTATGTTAATTTTTATTAAGGTTTTTTTAGATTTTTGAAAAAAACAGAATTTTTTAGTTTTTTTTTTTTATTTTTTAAGCGGTCCGTCGGGATATATGAATGGGGGCTTTAATCACAGGGCAATACGATTACACCCATCCCCCAAATTATTTTTTTTTTGTTTTACGCTTTTTACAATAAAAACACTTTTATTCAACCCGGAAAATACGTTTTTTAATGCCCTAGTTGAGAGCCCAAAAATTTTAAAAATTTTTGGCTTGGGGGCTGTGAGGGGCTTGTTTTTGCGAGATGAGTGATGTTTTTATTGTTCATTTTTGGGGGGCAAGGGTTTTTTATGTTTTTAAAAAATATTTTTTGGAGGCCCGGGGGAAAAAAAAAATAGCAATCCCATAGTTTTTTTTTTTTTTTTTTTTAAAGGGGTACCCTGCATATCCGTTATAAGTTATTTACTCTTTGGGGCGTTTTGATTTTGGGATACCCTTTTTTATATACTTTTTTTTTTGTTGAAGCACTTTAAAAAAAAAAAAAAAAAATGTTTTTAGTGTGTAAAAACAAAATTTATGATCGCTTCTTTGAGACTATCTTTTTTTTTTTCCTATACAGAGCTGTATAAGGGCTTTTTTTTGCGGAATGAATGAGTTTTAATTGGGACAACTTTGGTTTTAGGGGTTTTTTCGCTTTTTATTCCATTTTATGTGTGAGGATGAACAATATCTAATTCTTGATTTTTTTTTTTTTTTGTTTTTTACGGCGTTTACCCAAGGGGGGAATTAACTGACAGATTTTAGGGAGTCGTTACGCCGCGGGTACCAATTTGGGATTTTTTATTTTGATCTTTTTTTGGGGGGATTGGGGGTTTGTAAAGGGGGAAAAAGGGGGGTGTTTAATTTTTTTTTTTTATTTTGTGTTTTTGTTTTATTGTTTTTCTCCTTTTTTTTATTTTTTTTTTCCCTTTTTTAATTTTTTTTTTCTTCCCTTGGGGTTTTAATGACAGATTTTAGATCTTCATTTAAAAGGATCGTAAAAGTTTTGCTTGATGGTTTATGACAAAATGTGTCACGATGCCGGGGGGTGCCCCCAGGGCACGGCGGGCATTGTGAATCACGACAACCCCGGGAAAGGGATTCTGTGCCTTCGTGGGTTTTGTAAGGGGGCAGGAGCTGAGGATCGCCCGGGGCCGGCCTCGCCGCCCAAGAGAGAGGAGGGCGATCTTCCCGGCCCTTGTTATTGCAACCCCTGGGCCGATAATTAAAGGGGTAAAGCCCCCCCCCCGGACGATCCGGTGGGGCGACCTGCGGGATGCAGGTATATAAAGTGACACCCCGGCCGAACGGCGAACCTTTCTTTAGAGGTCGCACGATCCTCAGGGCGTATCCAAAGTCCCGGTGCGTGAACCCCCAAAACGCGTTGGGTACGTCTAAGGTCGTTAAGGGGTTAAAGGGGGGTTACTACATTGTTATTTACCCCAGTCGTTTTTTTGGTTTTATTTTAACCCCTTAAGGGCCTTTCGTTTTTTTGTTTTTGACAGTTTTTTTTTCCCTCCCCATGCCTTCCCAGAGCCCTAATTTATTTTTCCCCCTCATAGACCATGGGGATTTTTTTTTGTGGGGCAAGTGAACTTTCTAAGGGTTACACCGGTTTAGCTCAATTTGCCCCTAACCCTGGCTGGTGGGGGATCACAGAGCGACCCCTGCAAAGTTTGCGACTGGGGGGTATATAGTCCAGGGGCGTTTTAAGGGGTTTTAAATTAGGGGCCCGTTTTTGTCTACTAGGGGTAGAAGCTAATTGTAGCTCAGCAACCCGTGCTGCACTTATAGAGGTTGAACAGGGCTGTAGCTATACAACCGAGGATCTGATGAGCCCAACAGAGGGGATTTAGGAAAAGGAAGGCACGTTTTAAAACTATTGAAAAGGGCTTGTTTTTTTAAAATTTTTAACATAAAAAGAATTTTGTGAGAAACCCCCTTTAAAATATTTTAAAAGGCCTGTCAGGCTAAGTTCATAAAGTTGGCCCTTGTTGTTGCAAGAGATTTTATTTTTCATCAAAAAGTAAATACTATTTTTAAGCAGGTTAATCATCAGTCAAATGATTTTTAATTACTAACAATAGCTTGCCTTTTTTTTTTACTCATGCTGGTGCCCCATGGAAACCCGTCTGTAACCTTGCTTCAGTTCATTTATTTTTAAGGTAGTTTTGAAACCCTCTGTCCTCCCCCTGCAGTTATTCCCCTCCCGATTGGTTTTGGGGGCCCTTAAAAGTTTATTGAAAAATCATGACAGGGGTATTCCGTTAAAAAACCCAAAATGTTTATGAAGTGTAACTATAAAACCCTCAGAGGGTTTATGGGGGAATAAAGATGCATTGCTTTTAGAGAAAATATACCCAAATTTTACAGCATTTGCCCCCAAACTTTTATGGAAGCCATGGCCCGTTATTAGCTCTCTGTATTAAAAACTTTATTAACTAAGCATTGATTAGGGTTTTTTGAATGGATCGCCCCATATGTATCTTAGTAAGAGGGGAATGGGGGTATGTTTTAAAAACCCTAGTTGCCCACCTTTTTCCCCGATTAATGGGGGTTTTTAGCCCCCACCTGGATCGTTCCTAGTAGGGGTGGAAGATTTTTGAGTCAGAGTCCATTTTGGTGGGGTCAGAGTTTAAAATGGATGCTAGACTCCAAAAGTATATAATAAATTGGGGTAGAGTTAGTTCAGTGGATGTGCGGAATATTGTTCTAAGAAAATTGGGGAAAATTTATGAAATTTTCTGTAAATGTTGTTTATTCCCGATCCCAAAAATCTAGGTTTTTTTTTAAAAGGGAAGATAAAAACTGTCTAGTCTAAGCTTTTTAGTTCCCCTAGCATCCAGAATATCTCCTTTCTTTTTTAAAGAGCACTAAATGAAAGGGAAAGGGTTTTGATTGGTTGCTATGTGCAATAAAAAGTCTTTAAATTGGGCATTTTATACACGAGGCCCTTTTAAATGAGAAGAATGTGTGCTGCCAAATTTAGCCCCTTTAGTAGGGGAAGCTCCCTTAAGCAGTCAGAGGAAAAAAAGGCATGGGAAAGCATTTCGGGATCATCTCACAACAGGAAAAAAAGGGTTAAGGAAATATTCCCTTTCATAACTAAAAATTTTAAAAAACTTTTGCAAAAAATTTAATTATCCAGTGTATGTTATCCTTTTTTTTTGTTTTTGTTTTTGTTTGCTTTTCCCCGAGCTTTGTTTTTGAGAGGGTTTCCCGCTCGATGGGTTTTAAAAAAATACAAAATAGTAAATAAAAATTGGGTTTTTTTAAAATCTAAATTCAAAAATACAGAAAGGATCGATGAAAATTATATATTTTTTATAAAAATTTTTTAAATTTTTATGGTTTCCTTCATCGATCCTTTTGCTGGGATTTTGAATATACAGTGCCAAAAAATAAAAAGGGAAAAATTAAAAACACAAATGTTTAAATCCAATCAATCGCACTAATGTAAATCAAACCCGATTGGGAATCAATTTATTTGGGTGTTTTGGGAAATGGAAAAAGAAGAGGGAAAATGATGGAAATTATCAAAGGGCCAACCCCATAAAGGAGTGGTTTTTAGGGGGGACCACAGACCATTTCCCCTTTCACCCCCTTTTTGGGTCTTGTTTTTTGGGACTTTTGCTTTTGGGTTTATCTCAGGGAAAAGGAGCATGAGATGGTCTCTACATCCCACAGAAGTTGCTCAGGTAGTGCAGCTCATTCAGGATGGCACATCAATTAAAGCTGTGGCAAGAAGGTTAGCTGTGTTTGTAAGCATGGTGTCCAGAGCATGGAGCAGATACCAGTAGACAGGCCAGTACACCAGAATACGTGGAGGGTAACAACACAGCAGCGGGACCGCTACCTCCTCCTGTGTGCAAGGAGGAACAAGAGGAGCAGTGAAAGAGCACTGCAAAATGACCTCCAGGAGGCCACTAATATCCATGTGTCTGCTCAAACTGACTCCAGGATGGTGGTATAATGGCCCAACATCATGCAGGGTGATTGGTATTTGCCAAGAAACACCAAGATTGGCATATTCTACATTGACGTCCTGTATTCTTCATGAATGAGAGCAGGTTCACACTGAGTCTGAGTCTTAAGATGCTGTGGAGAACGTTCTGCTGCTTGCAACATCCTCCAGTATGATCGGTTTGGCAGTGGGTCAGTAATGGTGTGGGGAGGTATTTCTTTGGAGGGCCACACAGCCCTGCATGTGCTAGCCAGAGGTACCGTAACTGCCATTAGGTACTGGGATGAGATCTTCAGACCCATTCTGAGATCATATGCAGGGGCAGAGGGCCCGGGGTTCCTTCTGATGCATGACATTGCTAGGCCTCACATGGCTGAAGTCAGGGGCGTAACTAGAGAAGCCTGGGCCCCATAGCAAGCTTTTGGATGTCCACCACCCCCACCCCCCATTTCCCTGGCCATAAACCAGGACCTCTTAGGTCATGCAATCACTAGATAATACAAGGAGTGAACACCTCACCATAGATTTCACCATCATACCACTAGCAGACAAATCCCACTATACCCAAATCAACATGAACAATAGCGCAACTACATAGTACCTGAAGACTGCCAGATTATACTACCTGAAGACTATACTACCTGAAGACTGCCAGAAATTACCACCACACAGTGACGGAATAATACCCCTACACTATTACTGAATAAAGATCTAAAAAAAAAGACCTATATTACCACAATATAGTGCCCATATAGTGGTATATACCAGTGTACAAAGATGCCCTAAAGACTGTATATTACCACCATACAGTCACCATATAGTGGTAGATATGTGTATATGGGCTCTGCAGACATATAAGTGATTACAACACAGTTACATCTTGAGACTCACAGGTGATGTTCCCTATGTCGTTGACTTTTTCTTTTGTTTAGATCCATCCCGAAACCCCCAAAGATACTTTTTTGGCCACCCCTTGGCCCTTTCAGATTTTTGGGAAAAAATATTTAGAATCCCCACCCTTTTCCCCCACCCCCAAACCCTGCCCCCACCTCGTAAAAAATTTCCCAAGGGTGGGGAGGGGGGAACCCGGCCCGGCTAAGGGCCCCAATAGGCAGGGGGGTTTAGGTAGGTATAGGGGGGGCATATGTAGGAAAAGCAGGGGCAGGTAACTATGGGGGGGGAGGGAGGTTAAAAGGGGTTTTTAAAAGGTTGAAAGGGAGGCCCAGACTATAGGGGGTAGGCAGGCTATAGGGGTGTCATATAGGGAGAAGCAGGGTCAGGTAAATAAAAGGGGGTCAGGTAGGATTAGGGGGGCAAGTAGGTACCAGACAGGGTTAGGGGAGTTAGCCCGGGTTTGGTAGGTAGCCCGGCAGGGTCAGGGAAGGGTGCCCGGGGTTGGGAAAGGGAACCAGGGTTGGTAGGTAAAAGTCAAATCTGAAGGTTTGCCCGGGGCAAGTAGGGAGAAAGGGTTTAGGGAGGAAAACAGGGAGGGGGGTAGGTGCCAGGGGTTTTATAGGTAACCCGCATCGGTAGGGCAAGGAGAGAGTCTATAGGTTTCCAGAGTTGGGTTTGGGAGCCGGGGCGGTAGGGATAGGAGGGGCTTTATTTGGTAGCCCGGGGTTTTTAGGTAGCCAGGGTTGATAGGGAGTCAGGGGTTTGGGTTTTTTAGCCCCTGTTGGTTTAAATTTGCCAAGGGTTTGTTTGGTACCAGGGGCTGTAGGTAGCCAGGGGTTTTATAGTTAGCCAGGGGCCCGGTGGTAGCCAGGGGGTTTATAGGTAAACCAGGGTTGATAGGTAGCCCCGGGGAATAAAATATCCCCCCCCGGGCGATAGGGGCCCGGGTTGATGTTTGTCAGGGAAAATGTAAGGTTTTAAAAAAAAAAAGGGAAAAACTTTTCCCGTTCCCCCAAATCCCTTTGCAGCCGGCTCCCCCGGCAGTCTGTGCTTCCCCGCGGGCGGCACGATGAAAATGGGCATCATCGCGTCCCCACTTTAGCAATGTGGGGGCGGGCACCTTGTAGGTTAAGGGGTAACAGGGAGGTTAGCAGAGCGGAAAAGGGAAACGGCCCGCTCTGTAACATGGGTTGTTTTTGCTCGGGCACTGCTGTGGTAGGGGCAAATACCCGGGAGAATGTGTTTTAGCAGCTGCCCCGGGTCCCGGGGCCCCCAAGATCCCCGGGCCCCTGGCCCCTACCCACGTCTTTTATCCCCGTATTAAAACCCCCCTGAAGT
>JAODAL010084149.1:0-11017 GCA_025379985.1 Phyllomedusa bahiana
CAAACCCCCAAAAAAAATTAAGTGCGAGGATGGGGGCAGGGGGAGCCCAGTGGAAAAGGGGCCAAGCCCAGCATTTTTACAGTGTGGCCGAAGCAGTGTTTGTACTTGGGGCCAGTTTCCCCGGGGGATGGCCCTGTGTGGGCCGGGGAACCCCAACCCCCACTTGCAGACCACGGGGGAGGGGAGCTGCACCGGATAATGGGTTTTTTCAGACAGTGTTAACCCCTTTACAAATGTGGTAATCCCCCGCAGGAGTCACAGAGTCCGCAGTCTCCCCCCTCAGGGGGTAGTACTTATGCGCCCCCGGGGGTCTTGCCCAGTCCCTTGAACACGTCCTCAGCACCCAGCATCCACCAGGCGGGACCCGCCCGTGGTGACCACTTTGTGCCCCGCCCGGGCGGCTTCCCTGCCTGCTCCTCCAGCCTCGAAGCCCCGCCGAGCTCTCCGCTACACCCCCCACCGGGGCTCCTCGCCAGGGCGCTGCGTCCTCCCCCATGTCTTCCGCCAGGGAACAAGGTGGGGGAATCCCCCTGAGTCCCGTGCCGGGACTCCCCCCCCCCCCCCACCTCTCCTGCGCTTCGGGAACCCCCCGGGTTCACCACTGAGCCAATCCCGGGGCTCCTCACTGGGGCGCCCCGGTCTTCTGTCCAGGAAAGGGGAGGGGCAGGGCCTCCCGGGGGATCCCCGCTCACGGTCCTTTTAAATGCGCCTCCGGGGGCCCCCTCACACGCCCGATCTACTTAGGGCCCCCAAGCTGCGCCGATGGATGTGGGGAGGGAAAGGGGGGCGAGGCCCGCCCAGCTCCCACAGCCCCGGCACCCTTTCAAGATGGCGCCGGCCCTTTTTGCCAGCAGGCCTCTCGCGGTCCCACAGCCCCGAGGGCTCCCGGGGACCTTACAAAAACCCCAGATCAGCGGCCCCAATGTCTCGTGGGGTCCTGGGGATTTTGGGCGGCCCTAGGAGACGGGTGGCTCAATACCTTTGGGGTTTGCCGTTGGGGGTCAGGAGCTCAGGTAAAATGCGCCATACGGAGCCCCGCCTCCGGAAGTCAGTTTCTGTTTTTTGACTTTTGCGCACCCACACTGTTCATTGCGCAGCATCTACTAAATCTTAAAACAGCAATTTTATATTCACCACAGGAGAATTGAAAGGTGCTAAAAATATCAGTTATTATATCAAAACATCAACATTTACGTGTTTTTTTTTACTTTTGCGCACCTCAGCACTGTTCAGTACCAGCAATCTACTAAATCTAAAAACAGCAATTCAATATCACCACAGTGAATTGAAAGGGTGCAAAAAATACCGTTTATTATATCAAAACAGATCAGTTACGTGTTTCTTTGACTTTTGCGCACCCAGCACTGTTCATTGACGCAGCATCTACGTAAATCTTTAAAACAGAAATTTCTATATTCACCACAGTGAATTGAAAGGTCAAAATATACCGTTATTAACCATAACATAACAATACTCGTGTTTTTTGGACTTTTGCCCATCCAATTTGTTGATAGACACCTTGCAGTTAAAATTTGAATCCAGCAATTTTTGTTTTGATTAAGAGGATTTGAGAATACCTGTGATTTGCCAGTTCTGTAATAAGAACTTTCCAAACTATTCCATACCTTCCAATTTTGATAGTTCTGAACATTGACGAAATGCAGGGGTAAGCGAGCAAAGAGGGGGGACACATGGAGGTGAGGTACGAGAGAAGTGCTCCTTCCCATGCGGCGACAACACCATTGCAGCGATCGTCGGTTGCAGGACCGTCAGCCTGTTATCGCTGGGTCAGGCCCGTGAATCTAAGTAACGAACATCCGTCGCCAATCTGTCCGTCAGTGTTAATGCAACCTGCATCTAGCAGTCTTACCTCCTCTCCTCGTCAGTCCACGGCCACAAATGCATCATCAGCATCTGTCCAACATGAAGCAGCCCAAATGTCAACTCGTGTACCCACCACTGTGATAATCCTTTCGAAGACCTCTTTGATGACAAAAATCGGTTGGGTCAGAAGGCATGATTAAAAGATCAAAGGCCAAAAAGATGATTCTCTGCCTCTGACGCCCAATTACTGATGCCATCAGTAGGAGGTGAAGGAAGCCTTCAATCGGCAAAAATCCCGGGCGTCGGCAACGCCTTGCAGTGCCCCTTGCTTGACCCGCAGCTTCTGATGCAGAAAGTCAGACGACCAAGTCACCTGTGGTTGATAGGATGATGATGACGATCATTGCGGATCCATCCTGGTCTTTTTCCCAAATTTGCTTGCGACGCTTCATCAGTGGACGAGGAGGAAGACGATGGGGGTATGTCCAATACGGGTCCCGCACAAAAAGAGGAGGGGCGGTCCGCAGAAGTCCGTCTGATATATTCCGCCAGCCACGGACCAGCGCAAACCCCGCTCCTCGCTTATCGCCGTCAAAAAGGTCCAGGACCTCTCAAGCCTGGCCTCCATTGAGCAAGCCTCTTATTCACCCAGTGATGTCAATATGCCTCTTTTAGCCGTAAACCATAAGTAAAGAGCAAGTACCTTAAGTGGTATAACCACCACCAACATGTCTACACATGCAGCGAAATGCATGAGTTGAAATGGAGGGAACACTAGTCCAAAAAAGGCCAGACCGACGCCGGGCCACCAACCACAGTGACACCCTCTGGCACCGCCTCCTCCTCCTCGGCCACCACCAACGTCCCTCAGCTCCCATGTCTCTCAGAGTCATGAATCAGGGGATTCAGCCTCCGCTTCACCTCCACCTCGCCGAGTACCACCCACCACCAGAGACCCATCTACCCCTTCTCCTTCCGCCAGTTTGACGACCTGCACGCCGTACAGCGGCCAGTCTAGCAGCCAGCCTTCTGTCTTCCAGGTTTGGGAGCAGAAGAAACACTTTAACCCAAACCATCCCAAAGCCAAAAGCCTGAATGTCGGCATTGCCAGGCTTTTGGCCTTGGAAATGTTGCCTTTCCGTCTGGTGGACACAGATGGGTTCCGCCACGTCATGGCCCTCGCCTGCCCCCAATACCAGATGCCGAGCAGGCATTTCTTTGCCAGAAAAGCCGTCCCTGCCCTGGCCAGCCACTCGTCATCTAAAATTTCAAGCGCGTTGTCTGCATCTGTGTCCGGAAAAGTCCATCTCACCACCGACACATGGACTAGTAAGCACGGCCAAGGCCGCTATATCTCTGTGACAGCTCACTGGGTGAGCTGGGTGGATGTCTCTGGGGGTGACGGTGGCTCTCAGGCTCGGCGCACGCTCTTCAAAACCGCAGGGATGGTGCAGGGCTCTTTCCCCCAAGGTCCTCTGGTGGCATCACGTGCCCAGAGACACCAGGCCGTGTTGAAATTAATCTGCCTTGGAGACCGTCCACACACAGGTCAGGAGCTGTGGACGGCTCTAAGCAACGAGACCGAGCGCTGGCTGGGTGACAAGAACCTTGTGCCAGGCAAGGTGGTGTGCGATAACGGGCAAAATCTGCTGGCCGCCCTTAAGATCGGTAGGCTGGAGCACATCCCTTGCCTGGCACATGTCATGAACCTTGTCGTCCAGAAATTTCTAAAGAGCTACCCGGGTCTGGACTGCCTGCTGAAGAAGGCTCGAGGTCTGAGTTCGCACTTCCGCCGTTCGCACCCTGCTTCGTCCCGCCTGGCTGCGTTGCAGCGTCAGCTCGGCCTCCCCGTCAACCGTCTCATTGTTGACGTGGCAACACGCTGGAATTCCACCCTCCACATGCTCCAGCGATTGTGGCAGCAGCGCAATGCCATTACGCAGTACGAAGTGACACATGGCCTGACAAGCAGCGGTACGGACCTCGGGGTGTTGAACCACCGAGAGTGGAGGCAGGTGAAAGAGCTCTGCACCATCCTTGCCAGTTTTGAAGAAGCCACCAAAATGGTCAGTGCGGACAATGCCCTTGTCAGCATGAGCATTGTGGTGATCTTAGTTCTGGAACGATCGTTGGACACTCTGAAACAACAGGTCCCCCCAGCGACGGAGGAGGAGACGGACACAGATGCGGACACGGAGCCTTTCTCTCCGTCAAATCCACAAGGCCCACAGTTTCACAATTTCATCGGTCTTCATTAGGCAGTGGTTCGGGGTCCAGAGCTAGTGCAAGGTGGCGCATCAGCTCTCAGGTGCATCATCTCAGGCAAGTCAGGGCTGTGTTGAAGCTGTGCCGGAGGCAGCGGAGGAGGAGGAGGAGGAGGTATTCCTAGACACCGATGTTACCGACGTCCCTGCCTTGGAAAGAGGTTGGCGCGAATTTGAGGCGGAGGAGGAAGATGAGGAAGATCAGTTTGTATTGCCCTCGACCCAGATGGCTTGGGAAATCAAGGCTCCATCTCCACATGAGTGCTTGGATGCTCCATTTCCTCTACTTGATCTCGACATTAAGGCCATCATAATGAAAACAGTTACTGGGTGGCCACCCTTCCTGGATCCCCCGGTACAAAACTAATCTCAGCACTTCCTTCCACCACCTAATAGAGAGTAAAAATGCGGAAATGGAGACCTTGCATTGATTGATCAACTGGAGACATCTGTTGCGTTTGCTTCACGTTCTTCAAATGTAACGGTGGAAACAACGCCAGCGACGGACAGCGTAGAGGTTTTGCCAAGTTGCCGTTGCAGCACGAGCAGCAGCAGCAGCAAGGTGGCAGAAGCCTTATGGGTGACATCTTGGCTATCTTTATTTTACCACCTACACCAACGCATGCAATTGCGGGCCACACATTTACTACTCCCAGAGACAAGCTTAAGTTCATGGTGCAACGACTATCTGGTCTTCTACACCGGATGTTTTTGTATGTGTTACGACCCAATAGTCTCTGGGTATCCAAAATGGCACGATGGCCCGAGCTGGTCGCCACACCATAGGAGATGTTGTCCTGCCCTGCAGCCGTGCGTCATATCTGAGCGCACCTTTCAGCCCAAGCCGGAGGAGGTCACTACAGACAAACGCATCCGGCTTTCCACAGATTATGTGGATCGTTTTTGACTTTCATCAAGATGAATCAGGCATGGATCTCTGATGATGTTGTGCCCCAATTGCCGAGGTATCGATTAGTTGCTGGTCTACTTCACATTCCTCTCCAACAGAATTGGCCTCTTGATAATACTTATTTTTAAAAGATCATTTCCTACTGCATTTTCTTTATCGTTCCCAACAGTTAATTTTGCTGGTTTTGCTAGTGAGGGTCTGTAAAAAAGACACCAAGGTTTCATGACAAATACCATATTCCTTTTACTCACTTCATCTTTAGAATTTATCGCATGTCAATGGTTTTGGGGTCATGTTCGCCTCACCAATTTTTTAACAGTGGCTGAGAAGTCTTATTTTATAACTTTTTTGGGGTCATGTTGTGTGATGATACAGCAATAATTTATGGGCCTTTGGAACAGAAATTGTGGCTTTTAGTGGTTTCTCCCCTCCAAATTTTTTACAGTGGCTGAGAAGTCATATTTATATTTTTTGGGGTCTTGTTCTGCTGTGAGATGAAATGCTATAATCTTGGTCCTTTGGAACAGAAAATGTGGCTTCTAAGTGGCATTTCTCCCTCACAATTTTTAACAGTGGCTGGAAGTCATTTTATAATTTTTGGGTCATGCTGCTTTGAAATGCCAGCAATACTAAAGTCCTATTATAAAAATGTTGTTTCTAATAGAATTTGTTCTTCACAATTGTCCAAAAGTGGCTCATGGGTCATGTTTTGATTTTTTGGGGGCATTTGCTGTGACATATGCAGCTATACTACAGGTCCTTTTATAAAAAATGTTGTTTCTAACAGACATTTGTCTTCTCAATAGTCCAAAGTGGCTCAAGGGGTTCTTGCTTTGACTTTTGGGAGGCATCTTGCTGTGACATGCCAGCTATACTACAGGTCCTTATTATAAAAAAAAAAAATTGTTTTAACAGACATATTGTTATTCACATTTGTCCAAAGGGGTCATGGTCCATGTTTTGAATTTTTGGGGCATTTTGCAGGTGACATGCAGCTATACTACTGGTCTAATTATATAAATATTTGTTTCATAACAGACAGTTGTTCTTCACCCATTGTCCAATGTGGTGAAGGGTCAGGCTTTGAATTTTTGGAGGCATTTTGCTGTGACAAGCAGCTATACTACTGGTCCATATTATAAAAAAAAAATGTTGTTTCTAACAGACATTTGTTCTTCACAATTGTCCAAAGTGGCTCATGGGTATGTTTTGAATTTTTGGGGGCATTTTTTGCTGTGACATGCAAGGCTATTACTACAGGGTACTATTATAATAAAATGTTTGTTTCTAACGACATTTGTTCTTCACAATTGTCAAGAGTGGTCAAGGGTGATGGTGCTGTCAGAAACAGGAATAGTGTTAGGACACTGTTATTGACACATATTGCAAAATGACTTGTTTGTGACAAGATCTTTAACATAGCTATCAATCCCTGCTTGAGACAACCATTTATATATATTTAATAATAAAAGAGAAAACAACAGTCTTGGTGGGGATTCAACATATTTTAAAAATGTGTTTTCTAGAATTTAACTACTAAAAAACTTGCTCATGTACAAAATATCTGTTAAATTAAATGCTCTGAATTGTAAAAGGGAGGGTACAGAAAACTTGACCAGATGTAGGTTATTTCAGAGTACATGGAGTATGGAGATACGGACAGAGAACAAAGTACGAGACATTCCGCCAGCAACATTGTGTAAAATGAGAATATGTATGCCAAGAAAAAGGGCACTGGGTGTAAACAGGAGCGTTAAACACCAGTATTTCCAAGTATAGCTCAATTTGGGTCCGCACTCATACGGAGGGGCAAGCGCTACCCAGGTCTTGATGTGGTTACTTGAGGAGGCTGGAGTTCTCACACTCGCTCTCGCACTCTGCTTTCAGCCCGAACAGTTTTCGTTGACTTGCGTCTTCAGGGCATTTTATCCTGCGTGTTAATAGGATGACGGACGCCAGCCTGGGCTCTTCACCGCACCCACTGTAATCTCGGCCTGGTTCATGCTGTGGCACAGGACAGGTTTAGTCAATGTCCCGTTCAACTAAAGATGGTAGGTTGGAAAGACTCTTTGCCTGCACTTTTTAATCTGGAGGGTCAGTCGGTGGAATGGTCATTTTTTACTGCGGTCCAGGACTAAGGTATAGTCAATATCCAAGTTCAACTAAAATGGTGGTTGAAAGGGACACCTTTTCTGGGCACTTTTTTATCTGGGGTCATGACGGTTTAAGGTCATGTGCGGTCCAGGGACAGGGTTTGTATAATGGTCCTAGTTCACTAAAATGGTGGTGAAAGACTCCTTTTTTACGGACACTGTTTTAATCTGGGTCTCAGACAGGTTTAACTGGTCATTACTGCTGTCCAGGACAGTTTAGTCAATGTCCAGTGAAACGAAAATGGTGTTGAAAGACTCCTTTTTACCGGGCCACTTTTTAATTGTGGGTCAGACAGGTTGAAGGGTCATGCTGCGGTCCGGACAGGTGTTGTCATTGTCCAGTTTCAACTAAACATTGGTGGTTGAAAGACTCCTTTTTCCGGCACTTTTAATCTGGGGTTCAGACAGGTTTAATGTTCATACTGCGGACCAGAAACAGTTATACGTCAATGTCCAGTTCATCTAAAATGGTTTCAAAGACTACTTTCTTCCGGCACTTTTTAATCCCCCCCCACACGTGGGATCATGCAGGTGTTTAGGGTCAAGCATGCGTTCCAGGACAGGGATATTCAATGTTCGTTCAAAGTAAATGATGGTTTTCCAAATAATTCTGCCTTCTGGCACTTTTTTAATTTGTGGGTGATGCAGGTTTAAAGGGTCATGCTGTGGTACAAGACAGGGATAGTGAATGGTGTGTGACTTTTTTTCTGTGGCTTTTATAGCCTAAGTGTTGTGCCTAGATGTAGCAGGTATCCATTTGACTGTTGTGGCTGTTAATTCCAGCTCTCAGCCTGTTCTGGGTGTAAGTAATGAAGGAGGTTGTTGATCTCCCCTAGGACTTTATTGGTCATCGGAGAGATTCGACTATCGGTTATCGAAAAACTTTATCGATGGTGGCCGACTATTGGACTATCTGCCCGATGTCGAATTAGCCAACGTAATCGCTCAACCACCTAATCTTCATTCAAACAGTGTCTGTACATTTTAGAACAATCAGTTTGTAAGACAGAGAGGTAGCGGCTCTTCAACTGCGAGTGGATGAGGACACAAACATTCCAGGCCAGGTCGCAGCACAGCAATAGGGACGTCGCAGCAGGGGTCTACTCGGTGAGGCCACAACTGCCGCTGTTCATATAGACCGGCAGTGTGATGATAGCACCCAGGGTTCTTGTTCTGGTTGACTAGGGCATCCTCTTACTCCCTAGATGACATTGTAACATAACCCCAGCCAAGAGTCGGTGGGTAAGTCTGGACACAATCCCTTAGATGGAATGGCCCGGGGAGGGTGTTCATCGGGCCCTCACCCGTCCTCAACCGCCTCTGTCCCATCGGTTTCCTCAGCCAGAGATCTACTTGTGGTCTGGGTGTCGCGCCACTATATAGCGAGGATGAACCATTTGAGTGAGGGCTGTCAGCAGCTACTTGGCTGCGAAGAATTGGGGCCAATATCCCTGCTTCTTGCAGGTAGGTGGCAACAAAAGTATAAGATGTGGAGAGTGGCTTGGGAGGTCATGTTGGAGGGGTCTTGCTCTGCATACCACAAGACGGTGATGAGGGACAGCAGTGACGATGAAATCACAAATAGATGATGATGTAACCGACCGCACTTGGGAGCCGGGTGAGGCAAGGGCTTCATGATCGTCAGGAGAAGAGGGCTGTTTCTCTTTGACATCATCTCCCGGTCCAGATGCTCCTGCTCCTTGCTACTCATGGCGCCAGCAGTCGTTCAGCGAGGCGATTGCAAAGAGACAACAGTTTGCGTCCAACCATCCTAAGGTGCAGCAGCTGACCGTGCTCCTGTCCAAGTTGTTGGTATTTCAGTCCCTCCCTTTCCAAATGGTGGACTCTGCACCATTCAGAGAACTAATGGCTTGTGCCGAGCCGAGATGGAGAGTTCCCAAGCCGTAATTTCTTTGCAAAAAGGCAGTCCCAGCACTTCATAAATATATAGAACAGAAAGTGGGCCAGTCCTTGAGCTTATCGGTTTGTTCCAAGGTGCACGGCAGCGTGGACATCTGGAGCTGTAACTACGGTCAGGGCCAGTACATGTCCTTTACGACCCACTGGAGAATGTGCTTCCTGCCCAGGCACACCAACAACTTGGACAGGAGACGGCGCTTTTTCCTCCACGTTGTCAAACTGCGGCTCCTGCGCAAAGTCGCCTCCTCCTCCACCACCACCAATCTCAGCCTCCACAAGTACGCTCCATCATACCACATGTGTAGGGCACAGGGGTTTCACGCAGTTCTACACCTGGCTTGCCTCGGCGAACGAAGTCACACAGGGGAGGAACTGCTCTGCGTCATGCAGCAAGAAATCGATGTGTGGCTTTCTCCGCGCCAACTGCAAATCGGAACCATGGTGACGGACAATGGGAGTAACATGGTGTCCACGCTGCACCGAGGAGGGATGGTCCATGCGCCCTGCATGGCGCATGTGTTCAATCTGGTTGTGAAAAGGTTCCTGAAGTCTTCCACCGATCTTCAGAAGATTCTGAAAATGGCCAGGAAACTGTGCATGCACTTCATCCATTCCTACAAAGCCAGGAACACCCTCCTCGAGTTGCAGCGGCAGAACGGCCTCCCCCAACACACTCTGATATGAGATGTTTCCACCCGTTGGAATTCCAGCCTGCACATGTTGGACCGACTGTATGAACAGAGAAAGGCCATTAACGATTTTTTGATGATCCAGGCGGACAGGAGTACTCCCCTGTGTAACTTTGATGTCAGCCAGTGGCAGTTCATGCGTGACACCTGCCATTTGTTGAGGCCATTCGAGGAGGCCACGTTATTTGTCAGTTGCCAGGACTTCAGGATGAATAATGGTCATTCCACTGCTTCATGTCCTGGAACAGATGCTGAAAAATCTGTCTGGGCAGAGGACTGGAGACGTGGCGACTACATCTTGCGGCCACATGAGTCCGGTGGGGACTGAAATGGAGGAGGAGGAGGAGGAGGAGGAGGGACATTGGAGCAAAAGCATTATCTGGTGAAATGAGTGGATTTTCTACCCAGGTGACAAGAGAGGAGGAGCAGCTGGAGGAGGTAGATGGAGATGAGGAAGACGAGGCAGATGACCCGCAAGCACCGTGGCAGTATACAGTGGAGATGGAGGCAGGGAGCCCCTCGGAGTCACTTGTGCAGATGGCCCGCAGCATGCTGATTTGCCTGGCTAGTGACAGCCGAATAGTCACCACCCGGCAGAGGGATGACTTCTGGCTCTCCACCCTATTGGACCCTCGCTACCGGTCCAATATGGGAGCCTGTTTCCCAGCTATTGAGAGGGACGTCAAACTCAAATACGATAGGGAAATCCTCCGTAGTCAGTTGGCGCTGCCTATGTGCAGCATCGTCCCTCCTCTGACAGGTCTGACCGGGGGGTTCTTCAGCGCTCACGTACTACTGCCGCGGCTGCTGGGGGAACGAACCTACTGGTTGTTTTAGATGCTCTGACTGTGTGGCATGCCCCTTTGTGGAAAAGACCAAATTTTTCTCTGGCATAGGGAATAATAAGAACTTTTCCATTAAACACTTTATTAATTGCAAAACCACAAATGTGGTGTACCTTATTGTATGTCTATGTGGACAGAAATACGTCGGAAAAACGTCCCGACAGCTTCGCCGCCGCATATGTGAACATCTGGGCGACATTCGACATGAGCGTGACACGGCTGTGTCACGTCATGTGTGGAATTTACATAATGGTGACCCCAAATGTTTAAAATGGATTGGAATTGATCATATCATACCGTCCATACCAAAAAGGCAATATTGATCAGAAATTGCTTCAAAGAGAAACCTTCTGGATTTTCACCCCCAAGACATCCACCAAAAAGGCCCCAAAGAGCAAATGGATTTAGTTGC
>JAODAL010084150.1:0-11016 GCA_025379985.1 Phyllomedusa bahiana
GGTCTCCCCCCGCGCCCTCCTGCATCTTCTCGGCAAGCCGGGTGATTCATCGGGCCGCGCACCGCATAAAAGACACCGCGCCTGTCCCGGAAACTCCGGAGGGCCGCGAGTTGCGGCCCTAGTCCACTGCGGAGCGGGGGACGCTCCTCTTTTTCACCACTGTACCCTTCCTTTTATAGGTTCCGGGGGGAGTCGCATGCGGGGGAAAAGATCGCTACGCGCCTGGGCCACCGCATTGCTGGGACGCTGTCAGGACTCGCATTCTTACATGGGGCCCCTAGAGTCCATAAGCTAACCCCCGTCAGCCACGGCCATCGCACTCCCAGCGCCGACAGTGACTCGAGTAAAAACCAAGGTTGCTTTTTTAAGCACTTTTTTTTGTGCTTAAAAAAACTCGGCTTATACTCAGTTATACGGGTACTTTTCCAAAAGAAATCATTTTCTTTTGGGCTAGTTCACACGGTTTTAATTGCGGGACGTAATTACGCCCCGCAATTACCCGGGGGAGGGGGCGGGGCGGGAGCGGGGGAGTGAGCGGGGGCCCGGGCACTTCCCCGGGCCCATAACTATCACTGCTACGGCGCGTATCGCCGCTAGTAATTCACATGTCAATTATCTCCCCGCCCGGGGATTGCCGGCGGGGAAGGAGACGTAATCCATAGTTCCTATAAAAACTGGCATAACCGAATGAAGGGGCCTTTTTGGGCCCCGTAATTGGCGCATTTTCGGCACGTAATTAGGACCAAATACGCCCATTTTGGGGCCGTTGAACAGGGCCCTTAGATTTCCACCAACTACTGCGGAAGACTCACACAGACTGAGAATCCAAATCGCAGGACAGACCTGAGGATCTTTATTTTATGGCCAAATTCTTACACGACATGTAATGATTAAATGACAAGCCCACCCAACCTATAGTAGGTCATAAACTTATCTAATAATTTAAAAGGGGGGAAAAATTATTGTGTAATATATATATATATATATATATATATATATTTTAAATATACACACACACCGTATATAAACATACACATGGGGAAAAAATATTTTCAGCCACCGCCATTGCCCAAATTTTCCCCCTTAAAAAAAAATGAGAGTGCCTGTAATTGACATCAAGGCGACCTCAACTATAAAACAAAAAAAAAAAATAATCCCGAAATCACATTTTCTGATTTTTGGAAAAAACGTATTTGCAAATTATGGTGGGGAAAAAGTATTTGGGGGCAAAAAACAATACTTCACTCAATACTTTTTTCTTATCCTTTGTTGGCAAGACAGAGGGGCAGACGTTTTTTGGGCTTCAAAGGTTGGCGCACACTGCTGCTTGTATTGGGGACATTTCCCCATGCAGATCTCCTCAAGCAGGATGTTTTTTTGGCTGTCATTGGGGAACATGGGCTTTCTACTCCTCCAAAGGTTTTTTATGGGGTTTCTACGGGATAACACCTCCCTTTAAAAGATTTGAGCATTAAATGCCTAAAATGCTGCACCTTTCAGAATAAGGGGAAAAGCGCTGGAAAAAGCAGGTCTGCACTGGGTTGTTCTCCTCACAAGGGGGGCATAAACTATCTGACAGGTTCTCTTTAAGGACTGCCTGTAATGGTAAGCAATGGGCAGTGCAGAGAATCCCAACTAACAGGAGAAATCCCTGGAGGGCCCCTGGGCATGACCAGCCTGGGGCAGCTTTTCAAAGAGAAAAACAAAAAGAGAAAAGCAGAAAGCAAGGGGAATGTGGGGTAGCTCCAAGAACACTCCACGGTGAGCCCCAACAATCAACCCACTGGTGGGCCCCAAAAATCAACCCACTGGGGGCCCCAAGAATCAACTCCATGGGGGGGCCCCAAGAATCTGTCCTGGGGGCCCCAAAATCGACTCTAAGGGGGGGCCCCAAGAATTGTCCAGTGGTGGGGCCCCCAACACGACTCCATTGGGGGCCCCAAGAATCCTCCTCGGTGGGCTCCAAGAATCAGCTCCACTTTTTTGGGCCGCAGGGAAACATCTCCAGGGGGGCCCCAGAACATCTCCGTGGTGGGCCCCAGAACAACTCCACTGGTGGGCCCCCGGGAAACAACTCCCCTGGGGGCCCCGGGGAAACAACTCCACTGGTGGGCCCCCGGGAAACATCTCAAAGGGGCCCCAAGAAATCACCTCCATTGGTCCCAGGAATCTTCTCCACTAGGGGGCCCCCAAAACCCTCTCTACTGTTGGGGGCCCAAAATTCAACTTAATGGTGGACCTAAAACATACATGCCAACCCCCCTCTCCCGCTTTTGGCGGGGCGGTCCCGCAATGGGGGCCCCCCTCCCCCCCCCCCGGGAGAGTTGGCATTTCCTCCCGCCGCCAGCAGGCAGCGGGAGTTCTTTAAATTACCGCGGCTCAAGAGTAGCGCTAGTGCGCTACTCTGGCGCCGCTGGGCCGCTCCTACAGGCGGGTGAAGCAGCCGCAGCGACCGCTCACACGCCCGGCAAGTCTCACTGACTTGTGTGGCCGCAGCCGCACATCAGTCCGGGAGGAGGCAGGAAGGGATTCGTTTCCCCTCCTCCATTCCATTCCCCCCCCTGTAATAATCAGCGCCGGTGTGCGCTGTTACATACACCTCAGTGTCGCAGGGGAGTGACGCGCAGCTGCACCACTCCCCCTGCGACGCTGAGGAGAAACATCCGGAGCTGGGCGGGTTGCTGGGAGCCTGGTGAGTGAGTATTTTTTATTATTTTTTTTTATTTTCATACTGGGGGCAAATGCCTGGCTACGGGGGCAATGCCTGGCTACTGGGGCAATGCCTGGCTACTGGGGGCAATGCCTGGCTACTGGGGGCGAGACCTGGCTACTGGGGGCAATGCCTGGCTACTGGGGGTGATGCCTGGCTACTGGGGCGATACCTGGCTTTCTGGGGGCGATAACCTGGCTACTGGGGGCGATACCTGCTACTGGGGGTGAAAACCTGGCACTGGGGGCGATACCTGGCTACTGGGGCCAATACCTTGGCTACTGGGGGGGGGATGCCTGGGTACGGGGTGATGCCTGGCTACTGGGGGCGATGCTGGCTACTGGGGAAATACCTTGGCTACTGGGGCAATGCCTGGCTACTGGGGCAATACCTGGCACTGGGGGCAATGCCTGGCTACGGGGGTGATGCCTGGCTACGGGGCATACCGGGCTACTGGGGCGAAAACCTGGCTACGGGGGGTTGATACCGGGCCCATTTTGGGGCGATACGGGCTACGGGCAATACCGGGCAAACTGGGGGGCGATGCCGGCTACTGGGGGCGATGCCTTACTGGGGGGTGAGCCGGGCTATTTTGGGGCGATGCCGGTACTGGGAAATACCTCTACTGGGGCAATCCCTGGCTACGGGAAATGCCGGCTACGGGGGCAATACCGGCTATGGGAAATACCTGGCTACTGGGGACAATGCCTGCTACAAGGGGGGAAATACCGGGCTACACCTGCTAAAAAAGGGAGCACTACCTAGCTACTAAGGGGCCCACCTGGCTACTATAGGAGGCTAACTACCTGGCTACAAAGGGGCTACTGCCGGGAAAAAAGGGGCACTGCCTTTTGCTATTAAGGGGTCACTACCGACAATTAGGGGTCACTACCTGACTATTAAGGGGCACTACCACTATAAGGGGCATCACCGGGTATTAGGGGCTACTACCTGGCTAAAAAGGGCACTACCGGCAGGGGGCATCTACCTGGCTTTTTTCCAAGCTTTTTATGTTTTTATGGGAGGGGGTGTGGCCCTTTTCTAATGGCGTGTACACCAACAAGGGGCGTGGCCATACAAATTTTTCACAGCGCGCTTCAAAAGGGTAACTACCCCAAAAGCACCCACAGTGGGCCCAAAAATAAACTCCACTGGGGGGTCCCAAAACAACTCCACTGGGGGCCCCAGGAATCAACTCCACTGGTGAGCCCCAGGAATTAACTCCACTGGTGGGCCCAAGAATCAAATACTCGGCAGCCGAGCTCTGCAGTTAGAAGGCAGGGAGGGCTTATTCGTGTAATCTCCAGGACCAGAAAAAGCATAGCCTTATAACCCAATCAGCTCTGCAGTCATGCAGGGATGTATTTCCCTATAACGGGGGAATAAATTTTAACCACAAGGGGAAAACGCAAAAAAATGCCAAATCTCCCCCTAGACGTCTTTTTCTGACCCTTTTAGGGGGGCGAATATAAAAAAAACGATAATTTAAAAAAAAAAAAAAAATGACCGCCCCTGAAACCCAAAATCTCTCATCACCTTTATAGGAAATGGTCTGTGGTGGAGAAGAGACACAATTACAAAACCTGATTTTAGCGAAAAGTTTAAAAAAAAGTAAAGATTACATAGAAATAAATAAATTATCAGATAGAAGAAAAGGCTACAGCGTTCAAAGGCCGGCGTGTCTAAAAAAAAGAAGATAAAACGCTCCTGGATCAGTACTGCTGATGGTGGCGCCACGATGTTAATGTGCGGAGACAAAGTTTTCTTTTTGTGCTGAGTAAAGCAAACACACTGGACTTTGTGTATTGAAAAACTGAGTACTAGCATAAGACTGTCTCTGCTTACCCATAGCAACCAATCAGAGCCCATAGCAACCAAATCAGTAGCCCATAGCAACCAATCATGGAACAGCATTCATTTCACTTAACACGCGAGCATCATCGGAATAAATGAAAGCTGAGCCTCTGATTGTTGTTGTGAGCTCTGATTGTTGCTGTGGGCTCTGATTGGTTGCTGTGGGCTCTGATTGGTTGCTAGGGGCTCAATTAGTTGCTAGGAGTAACAGAGACTGCTAACAGTTTCATAGATGAGGCCCAATGTGTGACCACCTGAATGGTGGGTAGAGGCACATAAGGAGCAGTCAGATGCACTGAAGCACAAGAAGATAACGCATCTATCTAGTACAGCGCCCTCTCTTGCATACTAGAGTATGAATGATCTGGGCAGCCATTGAATGTGGAAGTCGAGTTTGTGGAGTCGGTGCCCTACTTTGCAGCAGTCGGAGTCTCTATCATAAAACGGAACAAGAACTCCCAAAATACAGTATAATAATAAGTCATAGTTGCCAACCTTTGAAAATGCAAAAGCAGGAGAATTTTAGGTGGGCGGCGCGCAATGCGCGCGCGCAAAAACACTTTGCATGGACACGCCCCATCTTGTTGTAATGCCACGCCCCTCAAAAAAGCCAGAATAAATAAAACATTGGAGTCAACCACTCCACCTAACTGCATACGCTTCTTAGAAGAAAGCCAGGTAGATGCCCTTATACAAGCCACGGTAGTTAGCCCCCCATAACCAGGTAGTGCCCCTTACAGGCCGTAGATGCCCCTTGTAGCCAAGTACATGCCACCACTCACTGTATGCCAGGTAGAGCCAAATTTGAGTAGCCAGGTAGGTGCCTTCCCCTTTGTTAGCCAGTTAGGTTGCCCCCCATTGTTAGCCAGGTAGGTGCCTCCCATTGTTAGCCATGTAGTGCCCCCATCTGTTGCCAGTTATCTGCTCCCCATCTGATTTGCCATGGGGGGGAGTGGGGGGGGGGAGATAGAGGATAGGGGTGGTGGTGGGGGGGGAGGTGGTTTTTTTTATATGATTCCTCCATTGTTTTGCCAAGGTAGATGTCCCCTCCTGTTGCCAGTTAGAAGGTCTCCCCCCTCTGTTGCAGTAGTGCCCCCATCTGTAGCCAGGTAGTGCCCCATTCTTTAGCCAGGTAGTCTGCCCCCATCACTGTTTAGCCAGGTAGAGCCCCCTCTGTTTGGCCAGTAGTCCCCCTCTGTTGCCAGGTAGTGCCCCATCTGTTAGCCAGGTTAGTGCCCCCATCTGTTAGCCAGGTAGTGCCCCCTTTGTTGCCAGGTAGTGTCCCTCTGTTGCCAGGTAGTGCCCCCTCGGGGGCTGTTGCACACGGCGTAGTGACCACATCTGTTAGCCAGGTAGTGCCCCCCTCTGTTGCCAGGAGAATGTCCCCTCTGTTGCCAGGTAGTCTTACTCCCTCTGTTGCCAGGTATAGGCCCGCATCCCGTTTGCCAGTAGATGTCCCCATTGTTTTGCCAGAGTACAGATGTCCCTCTGTTGCCAGGTAGATGTCCCCTCTGTTTCCAGGTAGTGCCCCCATCTTTTAGCCATGTAGTGCCCACTCTGTTGGCAGTAGTGCCCCCCTCTGTTGCCAGGTAGTGCCCCCTCGAGTTGCCAGGTAGTGCCCCCTCTGTGAGATGCCTAGGCTACAGATATCTAGCGCCACTCTCGTTAGCCAGGTAGAGACCCCTAAAGCTAATAAAAATCAAATAATAAAATCCCACTTATCCTTACCAGGCTCCTGCAGCGCGGCCGCTCCCGACCGAATCTCCTCAGCGAGTCGTACAGTGGGGAGTGAGAGCACCGCGCGTCACTCCCCCTTCACGCCGCGCGTCACTTCCCCCTCTGCGCCGCTAGACCTGATGTCGGCGCACACACCGCGCATCAGACATAACAGGGGAGGAGGATGAGTGGAGCGATCCCTCCTGCCTCCTTCCCCGCACAGTTGAGACCTCGGGCGTGTGAACGCCGCTGGCCCGCTTCCACCGCCTCGTCTCAGGAGCGGTTCCCGCGGCGCAAGAGTATCGGCTACCAGCTCTACTCTTGGCGCCGCGGTAATTTAAAGGACCCCCCGCCGCCTGCATGCGGCGGGAGGAATGCCAACTCCCCCGGGGGAGAAACAAAAAAACAAAAAGGGCTGAGGGGACCCCCAAATAGCGGGACCCCCCCCGCCAAAACGGGAGAGTTGGCATGTATGGTGAATAATTATGTCCAGTTAGTTCAGATGCAAAGAGTCAAGAGAATTAGCGGTGTTGCAGCCACTGCGACTGCCACCCATACTCTTCACGCCACATCACATGAGATGTAATTGATGACATGTAGAGAAGGCAAAGCGCTGCCCCAGGGGAAAAACAGATATCTGCTCCATAGCAAACAGGATTTCAGTAACATTTTCACACCTGCTTTCAAATGAAGTAGGAGTTCAACCAATCATCAGCCCTGACTGAGTGCTGAGGCGAATCCTGTATACTCTGACATTGTTAGAGGATGTCTTGCCCCTGTGGTCACACTTGCCCCAATTAGAGTAGAGAGGCCGTTCTCTACCTGGAATAATGAGAATCAGATGTGAGGACACATGTACATGCAGGATCTGCGATGGAGGCAATTCTATTTCTCAAACAAATTCAAGAGACTCACAATATTTCTCCTGCAGTGTTTTGCATATTTATATATTTGTTTTGTGTTCTACAGTCAATATCCAATAAATATTATTTTACACTGACAAGCAAAAGGGTAACAATGTTTTGAACTTGTGACTTTCAGGCTCCATATCTCACCATCCACTACAGCTTTGTACATGAGGTTACTGTAATTGTATATACAGTCATCTAACCGATCTTATATATAAATTTGACTTGCAAGTATTTAGCATCTGCTTAGTTCTGCAGATTCTTTCCTGTAACTGCATTGTTACTGTTTTGCTCCTAAAAATCAAAATGTTAATTGTTATTATTTTGTTAGTATTTTGGAAATCCACCTTTGGTTTTCAGCACTGCCTGAATCCTTCTGGGCTCTGGATCAGATTCAAGCATATCTTGACCAAAATCTGATCCCAGGTCTATTCTACACATTCCCAATGTTGGTGCAGACTGGACTTGGATACAAATACAGATTTTTCTTCAACTCTACCCACAAGTGTTCAAAAGATCAAAACATTGTTACCCTTTTGCTTGTGTCTGTTCTACCTAAATTGCTTGATTATTGCATCATAAGGTGATAAACAGCCTGATGTTACCACTTCACTGCAGTAAAGTAGTAAAAGTATCAGCTAAACATGCACCATGTATGAGGGAGTCAGGAGTCGGTGTCGGGAGTCAGGGCTTTGGCTTGCCGTCTTCACAGCCCTGGATGAAACCATAACTCTATAGAAGACCGGTGATAGAATCCAATGCTCCAAAATGTCACCAACATAATGTAAAATGGATATAATATGCAGCAAATACTAATCCAGATAAAGCATGTCCTTCTGTATAACATCAGGAGGAGCTGCTGGAGGCTGGAAAACACTTTCTATGATGAGGACAGGAGCTTCTTCATGGACTTTATACACAATGGACCAGAAAAAGTGGCCACACATCCTGGCAAATGTAAGAACAGTCGTGGACATGTAGTACCGCACTGTACTGTAGAGAGGCGCTATAGACCACCAATCACTGCATGCACCTCACTAATACATGTAAGAGCAGTACAGGACATGTAGTACCGAACTGTACTGTAGAGAGGAGCTACTAGACCACCAATCACAGCATGCACCTCAATAATACATGTAAGAGCAGTACAGGACATGTAGTACCGCACTGCACTGTAGAGAGGGGCTATAGACCACATATCACTGCATGCACCTCACTAATACATGTAAAAGCAGTACAGGACATGTAGTACCGCACTGTACTGTAGAGAGGCGCTATAGATCGCCAATCATTGCATGAAACCTCACTAAACATGCAAGAGCATACAGGACATGTAGTTACCGCACTGTACGTAGAGAGGTTTGTATAGACCCCCAATCATTTGCAGGGCCCCTCACTAATACATGTAATACCCAGTACTGTACTGTAGAGAGGCACTATAGACCGCCAATCACTGCATGCACCTCACTAATACATGCAAGAGCAGTACAGGACATGTAGTACCGCACTGTACTGTAGAGAGGCGCTATAGACCACCAATTACTGCATGCACTCATAATAAATGTAAGAGCAGTACAGGACATGTAGTACCGCACTGTACTGTAGAGAGGCGCTACTAGACTGCCAATCACTGCATGCACCTCACTAATACATCTAAGCAGGGGCGTTACTACCGGGGTAGCAGACTTAGCAGCTGCCCCGGGGCCTAGACCCTTAGGCTCCTGCGTCTAGTTCACTGCCGGCGGACGCGGAGTTGCAGCGCCCGGCGCTTCCTACCTCTGAACGCCCGGGCCCTCCGGCCCGAGCGCTCGAAGGCAGGACTGGCCGGTATTAGCAGAGCAGATAGGCTCCACTCTGCTAATCAGCCTGCTAGGCCTTAAGCCTAGCAGGCCCTGGCCCACAGTGCTGACGTGGGCTGCGCGATGATGTCACATAATTGTGCGGCCCGCGCCGAGCAGAGCTGTGAGAGTAAGTGATTTCTAATTTTTTTAATATTAAAGAAGCCCCCTGCCTGCCTATATATTGGCCCCTATAGCCCTGCCTATATCTAGCCCCTATCGCCCTGCCTATATATTGGCCCCTATAGCCCTGACTGCCTATATCTAGCCCCTATAGCCCTGCCTGCCTATATATTGGCACCTATAGCCCTGCCTGCCTATATAGTGCCCGATATATTACCCAATTCCCAGCCTGCCTATATTTATGGCCCCTATAGCCTACCCTATGCCCTACCTGCCTATATATATGGCCCCTATAGACTTTCCTAAACCCTGCCTGCCTATATATTTGGCCCATATAGCCTACCCTATGCCCTGCCTGCCTATATATATGCCCCCTATAGCCTACCCTATGCCCTGCCTGCCTGTATGGAGCCCCTATAGCCTACCCTAAGCCCTGTATGCCTCTATGGGGCCCCTAAAGCCTACCCTATACCCTGCCTACCTGTATTGGGCCTATATAGCCGTCCCTATACCCTGCCTGCCTATCTATGTGGGGCCCTATAGCTACCTAAACTCTGCCCTCCTACCTATATGGCCCCTATACCCTGCCTGCCTATCTATGTGGGGCCCTATAGCTACCTAAACTCTGCCTATCTATATGGGGCGCTATACTCTACCGAAACCCTGCTGACCTATATGGGGACCCTATTACCTACCTAAACCTGGCCTATCTGGGGCCCCATATAGCCAGGGGGGCAGGGAGTGAGGTGCTGGAAAAGTGAGGATTCTAAGATATTTGTGTCTAAATCTCCAGGGACAAGTGGCTGGGAGAAGTCATCATGGCGGTCTGGACCAGATGCAGAACAAAAGGGAAAGTCAACGACTCGTCAGAGAAACTTCACCTGTGATTCACAAGATGTTACTGCATTGTAATTACATATGTCTCCACAGGCTGTGTACACCGGTGTCTACCACTATATGGTCACTGTATGGAGGTAATATACAGTCTGCAGAGCCTGTGTACACTGGTGTCTACCACTATATGGTCACTGTATGGTGGTTATATACAGTCTGCAGAGCCTGTGTACACTAGTATATACCACTATATGGTCACTATATGGCGGTACTATTGGTCTTTGTATGCTGATCAGTAGTAGTGTAGGGGTATTATTCAGTCACTATGTGGTGGTAATTTGTGGTCATGGCGGTATAATCAGGTCCTTATGTACTAGCGTTATTGGTAATATTGGTTTTGGTATTAGCATTAACCCTCACAGTATAGTGGATTTGTTTGGTAGCAGTATGATAGTGAGATGTATGGTGAGGTATTTTCCCCTTGTATTATCTACATTATCTAACTGCATGTCCTGGTAAATGTTTGTGGTCGGGGAGGTGGGGGGGGGAGGGACAGGGGGCCCCATCCAAAAGTTTGCTATGGGGCCCAGGCTTCTCTAGTTACGCCCCTGCATGTAAGAGCAGTACAGGACATGTAGTACCACCCTGTACTATAGAGAGGCGTTATAGACCTCCAATCACTGCATGCACCTCACTAATGCATGTAAGAGCAGTACAGGACATGTAGTACCGTACTGCACTGTAGAGAGGCGCTATAGACCGTCAATCACTGCATGCACCTCACTAATACATGCAAGAGCAGTACAGGACATGTAGTACCGCACTGTACTGTAGGGAGGCGCTATAGACCACTAATCACTGCATGCCCCTTTTAAAATGTTTCTGCTAATCAGCGTCTGGGACATTTGTGTCTTAATCCCTCACTCACCATACAATGTGCCAGGAAGGATCATTGTCATACATGCCAACTCTCCCGATTTTGGCGGGGGGGGTCCCGCTAATGGGGGTCAGCCCCCGCCAACCCGGGTGGGGG
>JAODAL010084151.1:0-11016 GCA_025379985.1 Phyllomedusa bahiana
TTTTTGTCTACATCAGGATATCGGACTACCGATACACACCACCAAAGGGAGAATTGCTGCATTTAGATGCCATCTTATTTATTTTGGTAGAAAACCACTTAAAAAGTAAAGACATTAGGTGCCTTCACGCTTCGGAACTTGAAGATCCAGTCCCGTATTCAGTAAATGTACATTTTATATTCTTGAGATTCTACTGACCTTTAACTCTGCATTATATTATTCTTCTGTGGCACATGGGTGAAGGTTTTCAGGAATAAATGCCATTGTGTACAACAGCACCATTTATGCAGTAATTGTAGATTTGCATTGTGGCCAAAAGCCCAGGTTCAGCAGAAGTACAAAATGTCACATTACAGCACAGTCTTCCATAAGGCTTCTGTTTTACAGCCATCATTTCCTTCTTCATTGAACAAACTGCCCATTTCATTCATTGCGATGCTATTCATAAAAATAAAGGAGCAACAAAGCTTCCATTATTATTTTAGAATCATGTTCAATTTATAATAAATGACTTAACTCTGGTTTAACGTTACATTCAATTTTTATAATTCATAAACTAAGGGTTTGTGCATATGGCATTGCCATGTGCACAATTCTATGGTAGCTCCGCCATACGCCATCTCTGTAGGAAAGAATGCTTCTCTAATGCGCTATATGATGAGAATAAATGAGAGAAAGCCCATGGTGAGACTCTGTTGTATACCCCAATAGTTATTTCTATGGCTGTTTCTGTAATGAGGGAACGGTTTCTGTCATTGGGTTACCTAAACACTTGATGATGGCAAATTGTGGCAAAATGTCCACCATCCTCGGTCTAGGAAAATAAAAAAAAACTGAAAACAATGGATGACTAGAGGGTTAATGCATCTCTAATGTCATTCAAATGATTGGGTTAATGAACACATATAAAATCAGTGAACTCATTTTAAAGGGGTTTTAACACAAATGTAAAACTTTAGGAGACTTTCAAATTAAATAATAAACATTTCCACCATCCATTAAAATAAAAAATGCTGTACCTTTTTTGTTTTAGCTGCTGACTTAGTGATTCATAGTGTACAGCTCATCTCCAGGGAATACAACCAGTGACGAGAGCTCCTCAGTTGCTCAGACACCACCTTTGTCTTTTAGGCAGCAACTGCCTTCTCTTCCCTGCTTAGTAATCACACAAACTCACTGCTGAGCAAGTATTTAACCCCAGGTACTGTCATTCTACTCATGTCCTCTGTACTCCTTAGTAATTAGTCAGACAGTGCAAATACATAAAAAGAAAAACCTCAATCAGGTATGTGCATAGAGAGAAAAAAGCACGTTAGGTTCCAGCAGAGATTCTAACCTAAGACCCCTATGCTGAAAGGCAGAAGTGCTAACCACTTAGCTACATGGTAGTTACTAACAGCTATTTACATAAAAAAAGACCTATGTTTGACTAGAGTGAGCACACTGTGGGGAAAGGCATGGTGATGTCAAGCCTGCTGGGTCACATGATATGAAGTTAAAACAAATCATATATGCCCTCTTTTGAACACAGAAAGCTGAAGCAGGACAAACCAGGTATCAAATACTTTAGTGGTAAGACTTTAACTTCGAGATGACTTCAATTTATTTGCAGCTCCTGATATTCAAACAGAGAGAAGGGGGAGACGCTACGTAATTTAATTCTTGAAAAATCCAGCACAGCCCATAAACTGTGGCAGCTAACCTGCATTCCATAAAGAATGCTATTATCTTCCAGGTCTGTTCTCTTCCGAAAACATATGCTCATCCTGCAAAGCAAGAAGATATCCTTACCAGCAATCGATGAAGATGCAGTAAAAACAAATGCTCAAATTTTAACCTCTATGTCTGACAATGTATATACCATTACTGTCGCAGCCAGTTGAACAGTCAGTACCAGCATCTCCACTGTGGTCAGTCAACAATTGTAGTAGTCACATGCAAGTTATTGTTACTATACATGCAGAGCACTGTAGAAGCAGCGATAACCACCAATCCAAAAAATGCAATAAAAATTCAGTCCTTTTATTGAAGAAGCATAAAACTTACAGACAATGCAAGCAATCCCATAGGCAAACCAGGACCTCACACCGTCGGAAACAGCTGACGCGTTTCGGGTGTAAGCACACCCTTAATCATAGCAGCGCTATCGATTAAAGGGTGTGCTTACACACCGAAACGCGTCAGCTGTTTCCGACGTTGTGAGGTCCTGGTTTGCCTATGGGATTGCTTGCATTGTCTGTAAGTTTTATGCTTCTTCAATAAAAGGACTGAATTTTTATTGCATTTTTGGATTGGTGGTTATCGCTGCTTCTACAGTGCTCTGCAAGTATCGTTTGGATTGTGCCCTGAGGCTTTGGGCAGAGGCGTGCTGATTATACCACTTATGCTGGACTATGTTGGGGTGAGCTGACCATTTGTTTCGTTGATTGTGATACGTTCACTTTGAAGTTATTGTTACTACCTTGTAAACAGAACATGGGGCCATTTAATCAACCTTTTTTTTTAAAGGTTTATAATTTCTCTCTCCTTTAACTCCTTCAGAACATAACTTTGGGCCATGAAGACAAAGTGAACTTTTCCTTTTTTTTCCAGCACTGGGTTTTATGAGACAAATCTTTTTTTCCATGTACCCATATGAGGGCTTGTTTTTTTTGCAAAACTTTTGTTACCAAATCCTTAGAGCCCCACTTTTTTACTTGAGTTGTATGAAGACTCACTTTTGTTGGATGACTTGATGCTTTTAATTAGTTTTTGTTAGAACCCTTTTTAGTGACTTTTTGATCTGTATGTATGGGAGGCGGGAAAGAAGCAATTCTGCCATTTGATTGTTATTTTTTTCTCTTTACAGAATTCACCATGCAGGTTAAATAACTCGATGGTTTTACAGTTAGGCTATGTTCACATGGATTATTTCAGGGCGAATTTGCGAACATAATTACGTCCGCAAATACGTCCCGAAATAAGTTTCAAATAATGAAAAATTAGATTAGCATTGATTCCAATGTAAAATACGGCTCGTCGTTCACACGAGGCGCATTTCCACGACGTATTTTCACCATGTAAATACGATCGTAAAATTTAGTCCCCTGTCACTTATTGAGGTGTATTTCGTGACGTAAATCTCTATAGTAAAGAATGGGGATTGTATTTACGACACGAAATACGTGCCACATTTTGTGACACGTATTTGAAACGTATTTCGGGACATATTTGCGGACGTAATTACGTCCGCAAATACGCCCTGAAATAAGCCGTGTGAACATAGCCTTAAGGTTATTACATATGCAGTGATACTATTTATGTGTAAAGATTTGAAAAGCTTTATTTTTAAATAATACAGTGTGTGAAGGAAAAAAAGGTGATTCTTTAAAAATGTTTTTTACTAAACGTTTTACATTTTTGTTAGTCCTACTAGGGAGCTTGAACATGTTGTCTTTTGATTGCTCATACAATAGAATACAATACAATGCAATAAAACAAAAGATGGCAGACCTTTGGACCTTAATTGGGCACCAGGTCATGACAACCCATAGGTACTCCAAGATTAAATCCCAAAGGGACTGATGGACTAAAAGAGTGAGCCCTGCCTCTCTATCTAACCACTTATATGCCAGGGTGGCAATTGACCACAGAGATTAAACTGCTGGGACTAGATCTATCTCCAATGCTGCTAGAGGCAGCAGAAGCATGGCTGTATACAGTTGCAGTACCCACAAGACCATTTTCATGAATAGATCTGTCTGTGACAGAGCTTGATAAAGGCCTACACAGATGGTGGAAATATATGTTACACAGCACAAAGAAGTTAATATTTTGCAAGTCTTTCTTTCAATGTTTTTTACATTATTTTTTTATTGTTGAAGCTTGTTTTTGAACACTCCCAGTGATAGTTCGCTCTACCGTGTTAAGGAAGTTTATATGCTCTAGGTACAGAGAGAAGCTAGGATAGCACTACCTAAGGTAAAGAGGTGAACCCGGTCAGTAGAGGTGGAAGAAAGTTGTTCAGACCGCACTATAAGTTTGCACTTGTCGAATCTAATTTGAAATTTGCTCTTCGCTCTTTTTTGTCTTAGGCTACTGATGAGTGAATGTTCAGGACTGCATGTTAGGTGTTCTCTAAATCCATTTTGAATGTTTTACCTCTTAGGATTTTAAACCTTAATCCCTCACAGCTTTCTTGCTATATTTCTGTAAAAGCCTTTTCCTGGCAGTCATATACTTGATGATTCTGCTTCTGTCTTCTGTTATAAGCCAGTTGGTCCTTGTCATTTCTGTTTATCCTGTCTTCGGATTCTTCAAGACTTCACACTATATACCACTGGGATGAATTACCAAAATATATTTATCACCATTACCACCTTCAACCACCTACAATGAATCCATCTTCTAACAGAAACCTTTTTAGCAGAAGTGTTATGACACAACTTCACGCATCGTCTTCTGAGCCTGCAATTAGTTTTCATTATTCATCTCATTCTTAAATAGTTACAAAGCACCTTACACTACATCATCTATTATGTATGTACACATTGGTAATGGCATGTGATGAAATTACTACAAATTCCCTGTGTATATACAGTGGTGCTAGAAAGTTTGCGAACCCTGCAGAATTTTCCTATTTTTCTGCATAAATCTGACACAATCTCTAAAAGTAGATAAGGGAACCAAATCAAACAAATTAGTCAAAAATACTACACTTGCTCATATATTTATTTTGGAAAATTATCCAATATCACACATCTGTAAGTGGCAAATATATGTGAGCCTTTGTTTCAGCATTGGGTCGGACCTCTTTGTGCAGCAATAACTGCATCTTAACTACTTGCTTTATGCCCAACAACTTTAAACATGCAGTGGCTGCATATTTCTGCACTGTTGTTCTGGAACATCTGTGCACATTGCGCAGCTGAACACCAAATTGTGCAATTGCGCTGAGGAGAGCTGGCTAGCAGCGGTAGCTGGCTATCCACTGAGAAGACGGGGAGAGATTATTACCGTCCCTGCCTTCTCTATCACTGTGTTGGTTTCCTGCATTCCTCATATTATTATACAAAAAAAAGGAATGTAAAAATTACATAAAAATAAAGATTAATATCATGAAAAAAGGAAGTACAAGTAATAGAATAACCAAGTGAAAGAAAGCGTTATAGCATTCAAACCCATGTATACTACAGAAAAGAAAAATGTGACTGGTCAAGAAACTGAATAATTGGCCCCATCAAGAACTGGTTAATGTCTCAGGTAATAGTTGATTAGTCTCGAACATCGGCTTAGCTTATTTATCCGTATAAAACCGCTTTAACTCTGTTATGTTGGTGGGTTACCTACCCTGAACTGCTCACTTCAGGTTCATCCACAACATTTCTGTGTCATTAAGGTCAGGACTTTGAGTTGACCATTACTAAACTGTAACATTATTCTTCTTTAACCATTCTTTGCTAGAATGACTTGTGCCTTGCTGTATGACCCACTTTCACTTGAGTTTCCCTGTCATTTTACGTTAGAATTTTGTACTAAAATTTAGATTGTTTCATCAATGATGGTAAGCTATCCTGTCCCAGATGCAGTAAAACAGGCCCAAACCAGTTTACCACCAGCGTGTTTCACAAATGGTAAGAGGTTTTTATCTTGAAATGTACGTTATTTTCTATTCTCTATTCCATTCTCCAAACACTTCTCATGTAAACCAAAGAGCTCCATTTTGGTCCCATTCGCCCACAAAACATTGTTCCAATTGCCTTCTTGCATGCTCAGGTGATCTGTAGCAAACTGTGGATGCGCAGCAATGTTCTCTTGGGAGGAGTGGCTTTCTTCTTGCAATCTTTTCATGCACATCATTGTCAATTAATGTCCTTCTGATGGTGGTCTCATGGACATACCTTGGTTTCCTTTGTGACCACGCAGAGTATTCTATGCCTTGCTCTTGAGGTGATATCTGTTGGGGGACCACTCCTATAGATGGTAACACAATCTATTTGACAGTGGATCAGTGCAGTCCAAAATCATAAGATATGGTTCTTTAACCTTATTCAGCCTGATAAGCATCAACAACTGTTTTTCGGAGGTCCTCAGAAATCTCCTTTCATCATGTGATGATATATTTCCACAAAAATGTGTTGTTAAGATTAGACTTTAATACATTACTATTCTTTGAATAAAACAGCTCGTCCACTCACACCTGATTGTCCATAATTTAGATGATTGCAAATCCACAAAAATATCTGGTGTTTCTAACACCAATTAAGTAATACAGTTCCAGCTGCTTTGTTTGAAGGAAGTGTTACAACTAAAGACAGGACAGTCAGGAGAATTTTGCATCCTCCTTGCCAAGATGAAAGCAGACTACAGGCTATTTTGTGTCAGTCTGCAGTCTATATTCCATTAGCTACTTGCTATTTATGTTCAACTATTTATGTATAACTTGTGCATTAAGCAACAAAATATTACTAGGTAAATGGTTCATTATATTTTCAATAACACCTGAAGGACACATATCAATATTGTTCGCCTATAGTATGACAGGAAAATTCTTCATTGGCATTATGTACTACTTTGAATTAAATATGCATCATTTGAATGTAGTGCAGAAACTGCAGAAAAATAAATCCATTTAGAAATGTTAGTCTGCTACCATAGTCCCAGCAGGTAACGTTATAAAATTGTGCAATGACTTACGGTATGAGGCATTTTAAAGCAATGTAAAATTCAAATTTACATATTTTATATCTACAAGAGAAGCTGATCATGTACTATAATTCCCCAACAGACTGCATTGCTAATACGCCATTGTGTTAACAGACACGGTAGGAGAAAGAAGAAAGGGGCAGTGGCAATTATAATAAAGAGAGGCTCATTCATCCTTCAAGATCTATATCCAGAATGGCAATGTATGCGATGCTCACTAAGTGCAGGGCTGGCAACTTTAGCAAATGTTTATAGAGAGCAAACAGAGAAATGATCCATCTTCAATGATAAATGGTTCTAACTGGCGATCTCAAAGTTCAACTGCACCCACACACTAACAGCATGACAGAAATACTGATACATACATTTGCAGCAGCCCCATTCAATTTGCTGCTCATAGTTTCTATGCTAATCCAATAGTCACTTTTACCACTCCTTAAATACCGTCATAAAGTCAAATGACTGCCTTCTGTTCCAAGAAGGATATATAATATAATTACATCAAACAATTGAATTCTAATACTGACTCACACTGACTTCTCTTTCTTGCTAAAGGCAAGTAAGAAATAAAAATGATCTACGTACTATGCATACCTGTGTGCCCATCGAGCAATGTTGGCTAGGATGATTTAAGGTGGGCAATATCTACAGATTTCTTCCACTGTCACTGAAACAACCCCAATATTTATTTATTATTGGATTCTTCACCTAATTACCTAATACATCTAAAATGTGTTGCTCAATTTATTTTACTTGTTTTGGTTTTACTTACCCATTATTTTTTCACTAATTGCAGAATAGTTTGTGTTTGTAAGCACTAGGTCACATACACAGAAGCATATTCATACAAAACAGAGGTTCTCTTCAGGTGGTGGTAGGCCAGATATAGGGTGACACTCCATTAGGAAAGAGTAATACACAGCTCCTCTAGTACTGGATGTACCTCCCACCTCCATATTCTGTAATTAAAGGTTTTTTTTCACCATGTAGTTTCACAGAGTCACAGCCAACTTCAGACTCAAACTTCCTGGTCATGCTGTGGGTTGTTCTATAACAGAACTGCTATTCCTAGATGAGACTGTTACATTTAAATGACTGTAGGAGATGTAAACTCTGTAGTACAAAAGACTACAGGTCTCTAAGGAGTGAAAAAGTGTACTTATCTTTAAAAAACAAAGCTCCGTTCCTAGAAATTAAACACAGAAGGCAGTGACAACACCATATACTTCCAGCAATCAGATAAAAGAATGGAGAGAGATGGTCGGTAGCCAAGAGAAACTTGTGTGCATTCGGAAGTGATAACATTGCCTTTATCGCCTTAGCAACGCAAAATAAAAAAGCAATGTGTATGTTGAAAGCTAATCATTGTAGTGAGAAACCCTTTTAATTAGCTGTTCAGGAGGCAAGAGTATTGAATATTAGGGGAGCTGCACATACCCCTCCTATAACATAGCAGAAGCTACTCACCTAATGTAAGAGAGCGGGAGCCGCCCACCTGCCTGCTGTAACATATCAGGAGCCCCCCACCTCCCCTAAGGCTATGTCTCTATTGCAAATGAATACGATCGTATTTTAAAAAAACTAAAGGTGCCGAAGATACGATCGTCCGTGCAGCACCATAGCCGGCAATAGGAAAGACGAGCTATAGTCTCCATCTTTCGTCTTTTCTCTGCTCGTCTTCTGGCACCGGCGTATTGTACAACAAGTTGTATAATACGCCGACGCTTTTAGTTTTCTTGGCGTCTTCCCATACAATTGTATGGGCAACATAAAAAAACGAGAAGCGACCGCGTGATAAAAAACACGGTCCTGCATCGAAAAAAAAACGGCCGCTTTCGGGCCGTTTTTTGTCCGATGCAGTGGAGACATAGCCTAAAAGAACAGGGGCAACCCACCCACATCCCCTAACAGAGAAGGAACCTCCCACCCACCAGGGCAGGTACCACCCACCCATCTCCCTTAACAGAACAGGAGCCAGCCACCTGCATCCCCTAACAGAGCAGAAGCCGCCCTCCTGAATAAGCAGTAAGAGATTATCAGGACAGAACATCATCACTTCCTGCTCTGTAAACATTGCTAAAAGGACGGATAATTTTTAATAACAGTCATGAATGAATAACCCAAAAATTAAATGGAGTTGGACAACCCTTTTAACTTTGTTACACAACAGATGAAATGCATAAAAAAAGTGTTCCTCTCTTTTATTCCTTCTTCACGCTTCTAGCCCCTTGTATTTTATTCAACTCCCCACCATTTACCACCAAGGCTACTATCACATCCACAACCATTCCAGCGCCTCCAGTGGACGTTGCTGCCCATTTATGGAAGCACTGATCTAAAGGAAGTAAAATGTATACATATTTTCTTTTACTTCTTTTATTTAGCTTTTAGTTCAGTTTCTGAAGCAGGTTTTGAACCGAAGCCTAGAGTGGAATTAAGAAGAATGGGAAATATACAAGGAGCACTTCTACTTTTTCTTCTTGCTTGAGTGACTTTGGCTCAAAAAACTGCAATCTGAAACTGCACCTCAAGCTCCATGAAAAACTGCATGTGTGTTTCCAGCCTTAGGCAGGTATGACAAATTGGACTAATTTCCAGCAGTTCCAAACAATAAGAATATCCCAACTGAGATGAACGGTATCACTCCAACAATTACATTAGAGTGGTATAATCAGCCATCTTTACTAGTTAAATATTTACATGAAGCAATGCTGCAGCAACCACCTTTCTCGGTATGAAGAAAAATGCTTGGGGCACTCGGAACAGCTCACAGCAATAATTGTAATGATAGAGGTGGACATTTAAGGACATTCTGTGTGATGTTGCTTTACAGCTTGTAAATTCTGCATAATGTTAAATGCAAAACTCTGCTAACTGTACGAGTCAGGATAAAGTCTTTTAAATGAATATGGATCCTTCAGCGTCTGTAAATTAAGGAGTATAAATGAAATGTTTCTTTACATTATGCTTGTGTTATAATACAAAGTGTTGTTAAAACAGTTAAATAAATACTTAATAGCCAGAGTTATCATGAGGAATGTCTGCTACTCATGTATCGGAAGCACTCTGTCAGCGTAATTGGTTAAAAAAAAAGGACCCACACAGGGCAGGATTAAGGTCATGTATGATGGATGTTGTATCTCATTGGCATTTCCTCACAGGCAAACGCCACTATTTATTCTCCGGCTATGAAGACTGGAACCTGCATACTACTTCCACTGGTATTTTGCCTTCATTCTACAATTATGTTGGTGTGATTGTTTTTTTATTCCAAACATAGCTGGCGAGCTAATAGCTTCCGAATACTTGACGCCTGCTTGTTGACCTGGGCCCGCCTTCGTTTTAGCTCCAGATAAGCTAGCTGTTCCTGAAAGCTGTGCAGCTGCTCAACCTAAGGGCAAGAGCTAGCTGTTATTAACATGGATACTTCCTCCGTTAAGTTCAAGGCATCAGCTTTCTTCACTGGCTATACCACTATGCATTTTCAAAGAGCAGCTGGACTTTAGATATTGCTCTGTTTAACAGATGAAACAATATGGTATCAGGTTCATCTTATAACCATATACAGCCAGCCCCCGGGTTATGAACAGGATAGGGACTGCAGGTTTTTTCTTAAGTTGAATTTGTATGTCAGTCAGAACAGGTATTAAATGTAACTCCAGCACTAAAGGTTTTTTTTTTTTGTTTTCTTTTTTTTTTAGTTTTGGATAGTACAGTGAAGGGTTTTTACATTGGTTTTGCTGTCTGTGCCCCTGTAAAGAAGATTTCACCTCATTTTCACCTCATGTGCTGCTGTGGCATGTTGGCACTTGTCATTCCACAGCTACTATCTGCTGTGGAACATGGAACTACAAGTGCCAGCATGCCCCATAAGTTTTCGTTTGTAACTAGGGGACAGATGTAAGTCGGAACGGTGTAAGTCGAGGACTGCCTGTACAAAGAATTACCATAGAATGCAACTATTGTGCCATCCACCCATGATTAATGCTGTACTATTAAGGAGAATGAAGTTTGCATCAATGCATTCTATTAATTTATCAGGAAATCAAAGACTTTACAATGGCAACAAACACTGTTTTTACTAAACCTCAAGGATTACACAAATTCCTGAAAAATTGATGCACCTTGGCTTAGTTCACAAAATGATGTAGGCAACTGTATACGTCCTGGATCATCATGACATTAACAAGGTCAGGAAAATGTTTGACAAGTAGCACTGTGAACGGAGAAATGTCTTTTAAACAAACTAATCATTTCATCAAGAACAATTCACTTTTCCAGCCACAATCTGGTGTCTTTCAGATGAAATTAGCAGCAAGGAGCATGATTTTT
>JAODAL010084152.1:0-11016 GCA_025379985.1 Phyllomedusa bahiana
TGCTGTCATGTGATGACTAAACTGTTTCTGAATACACGTCAGAGCACAGAGCCCCTCCAGCACAGTATTCTTCTTTAGGGAAGGGAGAGTGAGGGCTCAGGCTTCTGTATATGTGTAGCTGGATTAACCCAGTGTATGCCTGCTCCCTCCTGATTTCTATACAGATTGAGGAGAGCAGAGATGAGGCTTGATCTGGTGGTCATAGATGTGACAGCAGTGAAGTGGTAATACTAAAAATCATGATGGGGTCGGGGTTGGAGCCCTGACTATACAAATAGAACAATCAGGGGGCATGTGAACGCTTCATATCCCTCCTTGCTCTGCTGTATTAGTGACATATCGTGATTATAGTAACACACTTCACAGCTGCCCTGTGTCTGTTCTGACAGGGTTTGTTTGTTGCTGGAGATGTCCCTGGAGATTTGTATGCTAAGCAGGGGGTATAGGAACATTTACATCCCTCCTGCTCTGCTATTAGCATACACAGCTTCACAGACCTCTCCACACTCATAGATCAGCCCTCTCCCTGCTGTCTCCTGACTCTGTGGGGTTGACAGTGTAGCTGATCCGGCAGCAGATCTAGGCAGGCACACACAGGGTTAACTCTGGCAGCAATACCCCCTCCCCCTTCCCCTGCTGTATTGAAGTTACTGCAGTCTGAGGAGGAGAGCTGTCTGTGTGCTGAGGGGAAGGGGGAAGAGGGAGGAGAAGAGGCAGGCAAGAAGCACGCCCCTGAATTCAGTGTGTCTGGCAGCATAGGATTTTTGAAGTAGACTGAAAGCCTGTAGTGAGACAACTCCTTTAAGTACTGCTGTATATAGCACAATCGATCAAGTGATCACATTTTCAAATCCCCTAAGGGGACTAAATGTTAATTTAAAAACATAGTGCAAAAAAAAAATACTGGAAGTTCAAAACACCCCCTTTTTGCCATGTAACAAAATATTTTTTTTTAAAAAGTTACATATAATTGATTTCATCGTGTCTGAAAAAGTCTGGCCTATTAAAATTTATAAACCATTTTCACGTACGATGAACACTGTTGAACAAAAAATCCTAAAAGATTTAAATAAAAAGTGACCAAAAAGATGTATGTATCCCAAAATGGTACCAATAAAAACTACACCTCATCCTGCAAAAAATTAACTCTCACTCTGGTCCATAGATAAAAAAAAGAAATATTTTTAAAAATATTTTTAAAAATACAATAAAAACTCAAACTACAAATTTTGTAACACTGCAATTGTACCGAACTGCAGAATACAGAATACAGACATAGTATACAGTGAAATTTATCAAAGTGAAACCCCAATGGCACAATCTTTTTTTTTTTTTTTCATGTCACATTAGTACATTTTATGGTATGGTTAATGGCACCATTAAAAAGTACATCTTGCCCCATTAAGAACAATCCCTCATATAGCTTTGTAGACAGAAAAATAGAAAAAAAAAATACGGCTCTTGTAAGGCGGGGAGAAAAATAAATAACCTTGTCCCAAAGTGCTTAAACACTCAATTGGCCAAAGAGCACACCTGGACTTTAGAAGCTCTGGGCAGGTTGCTTCGCTCCCCAATCTGTCATCCAACAAATGGTGAGTGCCATCATGGCTTAATTCACAATGATGGGAAAGAGGTGTACCAATATGATAACAAGCGCAAGCCAAACATCAGCCATTACCACAGGTGTAAAACAGCAAGGGAGAAAGGAGATGCCCGCACCTCATAAAAACAGGGTCAGAGCAGTGGTGATGAAAAGGAACAGAAAGAAACTGCATACTGACATACACATAAAAACGTACAATGGAAACCAAATTAAGGAACACATGGATAAAAAAAAAAGTATGTATAGGTATTTATAACTATTTGCCATCAGTAATGAAACATTATTTCACTCCTTAAATGAAAACCGTAATAATCCAAAATGGCTCTCCATGTAATGAAAAGATCAGATCACCAACAGGTACAAAGGCGGGCAACAAAACTAATAACATGACTGGGTGGACTGCAATACCCAGAAATATTAGCAAGATTAGGGTTAGTTATATATAAAAAAAAGAAACAGAGAAGGCGCACAATCGTGAATTATGTTAGGACAGGAGTTTATGATAAAATAGCAATTGTGCTCACCTCCTCATGTTGTGCGTTAAAACCAGAGGCACAACTCTCATATCAGCATAAATGCTCAGGTTTGAGCTCTTAACCTCGGCAGCTCCACTGGGTGGACTGTAATACCCAGAAATATTAGCAAGATTAGGGTTATTTAGTTTACAGAAAACACGGCTTCGGGGGATATAACAAATATGTATAATTATATTAAAGGTCAATATAGAGATCTCTCCCAAGATCTATTTATATCCAGGACTGTATCCAGAACAAGGGGGCATCCTCTACATCTTTAGGAAAGAAAGTTTCTATATAAACATAGAAAGGGATTCTTTACTGTACGAGCAGTGAGACTGTGGAACTCTCTGCCAGAGGAACTTGTCATTGTGAATTCAATAACAGAGTTCAAAAATGGATGCATTTCTGGAGCGTAATAATATAACAAGTTATAGTGACTAGGATTCTGGAGAGGGGTCGTTGATCCAGGGATTATTCCGATTGCCAGATTGCAGTCGGGAAGGATTTTTTTCCATAAAATGAGGACAATTGGCTTCTACCTCATGGTGGTTTTTGCCTTCCTCTGGATCAACACTTTAGAAAAATAGGCTGAACTGGATGGATGTCTGTAATTTTTCGGCCATACAAACTATGTAACTATGTAACCACCACCTCTGACATGAGGTTTTTATTTTTTCAGTGCTATAAATTGACAAAGAATCCAGTCTAGAGCTGTGTCTTTTATATATTTTTACATTTTATACGTACAATCAAAATACATTTGTTGGCAACTTGTACAACAGATCACATACACCACATAGCTTCTATGGCAATCGAATTGTATTGTTTAATACTATATTCCTTATTTCTATCTGCAATCATGAAAGAGTTATGTTGAGAGACATATTTGCATGTCTTTCACTAGAGAAAGCCACGTTTGACGAAGCTGGGCAAGTTCATATTTCCATCAAAGTAAATTTTAAACTGCAACTTGGGTATATCTGTAGATATTTTTTATTTCCAAAATCATATTGTGTCATTTAATGTATTTTAAAAATTATAATTAAATTAGTGTTATTGCTAAAATTATTTTTTAACTCGTTGACAACTCCCCATTAACTATGGACAGCAACTGTGCAGGTCCATCGTCGCTGCAGAAAGAGGAGTTTTGCAGCTCCTAGCATCGCAGCTGCAGTAGGAACAGAGTTGTACTTCACAGCTTTGTTCCCAGAGCAGTCTCTGCAAGCACCGGTAAGCTTAACCCGATCCTCGGCTCTTAACCCTTTTATTGCCGTGGTCTCCTGCTCCATCGGGTGATCTGGACTCCTGGTGACCTGATGGTGACCTGATGGAGCCTTAGCCTGATTTTCACAGATTCTTGGAGTAGGCTTTAAATAAAAGCCCTACTCAAAAAATAAGCCCTAGTTTGTCAGCGCCTCCTGAGTGATGTCACCTGGTGCCTGCCTTCTGGGCAGTGCAGGTCCTGAGCCCCGCCCACCCCCATAAACAGCCTGTTAGACTGGAGGCTTTGTGGAAACCTCCATTTTTTCAGGCTAAAGGACCTGAGATGATGTCACAGTCACATGGCTCACAGGTCCTTCAGCCCAGGCCAGAGAGTGCAATGTGTAAGTGAAAGTTCAATGTATACACACACATATATATACACTCACATTGTATACACACATACATATGCACTCACATTGTACACACACACATACATATACGCTCACATTGCATACACACACACACATACATACACTCACATTTATACAATCACATATACAATCCCTTATCTTAAAGTGCTGCTACTGGAACTGGTTCAGCAGCATGCAACACTTTCAATGTAAGGCACTGAAAGAATAGACACATACTCCATGGTTATTGACTATAGGTTATGTACTGTATGTGTGTATATATATATATATATATATCAATATATAAAACAGTAAAAAAAGCAGCACTCTTTCAAAGGCGTTCAAAGAGATGGGTGCCCGCAGTGATAACTCCGATACAAGAGCTCATCCATAAACCGAATTGAGAAAAATCCACGGCACTCCAGAAGATTTAAAGCAAAAGGTGATTTATTCTCCCATGCTACAGAAGCGACGTTTCAGCTCTCTCACAGAGCCTTTGTCATGCTATGACACAAGTGATTACTCAGTAAGTATATAGCCCGATCTATTCATCCAATTTATTAATTCATTTACAGATATATATATAATAGTGCAGTGTAAAACATGTATTTTTTTAAAAATACCAAGATCATTATACAGTGTTAAAATGTATACATACATAGTGTTAATACACCCAAACCCTTTACAATTATAGAGTCTGTGTAAGCAAGAACATAAGATAATTACAAAAGTTACAAGGAGGCGGGGAACATAATACGACTCACATAATGCATGTGTCACGGATCCAACATGTGCGGCGTCCTTCTGAAAGAACTGCGCATGCCCAGCGTAACTGTGCCGATAGGTGAAAGCATATCCATGGTAATGGGACGCTCAGAGGTACAGCGTCTTCCTTCATGAACTGTGCATACTCGGCCTGCGCATCCAGCTCAACGATAGATGTGGAAGCATATTCATGATAATACAGCCCCATAAGTACTATATTTCTGGCCCACATATGTTTAATACGATCTCCATATTGCATAAACATATTCATAGCTAAATTAATGGCAATAAATAGGGAGAATTGCACATCACGCTTCAAAGGGGAAAGGGGATGTGCAGCACCTCATCCCAAAAAGGGAAGAAGCACTACACCACCAAAAAGACGCAACATGTGAACACAGCGTCCAAACAATCCCCACAGAGCTCAGTGATGGCGTACTCCAACGCCTAACACTCTCTCTCCTATTTTAACAGGTAGACAGTAATCATGGAATATAGAAAAGAAACCAACGTGCTTCAACACCTATATTATTCAATATTGAAATATGTAATATGCTCAACCACGGACATAAGAATAACAAAAAGAATTCTAACAGTCCAAATGTCCCAACCTCCTTGTTTATCATTATCTATAAATAAAAGAAAAAACATTAAAATTAAACATACAAAAAAATTAAACATATTTAATCACACCTACACGAAAAATGCAGAAAAGGAAAAAGGGAAAGGAGGCAGCATCTACATATTGTAAAATAGCAAAATCAACATTTTAAAGGGCCATAGGGCTTAAGTGTGTTTAATCGAAATATCCATTCTAACTCACGTTTTTTTAATAATAATAAATGATCACCACCACGTTTAGGCATGGGAGCTTGGTCTATAATCATAAATTTGAGATCTTTTTCTGTGTGTCCAGCATCCAGAAAATGTTTAGCCACAGGTAAGTCTTGCCGTTTTTTACGAATACTGTGTCTGTGGTTATTTAAACGGGAGCGCATATCACATTTTGTTTCACCAACATAAAGATATTGACAAGGACACCAGAGAACATAGATGACCCAATCAGAGCTACAGGTCAAAAAAGATTTAATTTTATATTCAACGTGTTTATCAGGGTGAAAAAAACTGTTCCCTTTTTGCATATAGGGGCAGTTCACACAATTCAAGCAGGGAAAACATCCACATCTAGGGGTCCATGTAATCGTGCTTTGCATAGTAGATCGAGAAGGAATCATAGATTTAACTAATTTATCACGTAAATTAGGAGGTCTGCGGTAAGATGACAAGGGGAGAGTTTCAAATTCCTCAACCTCAGGATAACTTTTTTGTAAAATATTCCAATATTTTCTAATGATCTTATTAATATTTTGACTATCTTCGCTATATTTAGAGACAAAGGCTATACGTTTGTCCCTTGGCTTCCTTTTTTGCTGAAAAACTTGGGAATGTTCTATATTGCGAATTTTCTGAGCATGAAAATTAAGTAAAGTTGGGGGATATCCTCTTCCCTTTGGAATTATCAATCATCGAATTCAGAGAGTTCTCAAATTCAAAATCATCTTCAACTATCCTTCTAGATCTGAGCATTTGGCTATAGGGAAGTGATTTGACCACTAATGTAACAAATTATTTTTATCTGTATGTTTAACAAACAACTTTGCTGTCAAACGATTTCCATTAATTGAAACATTAGTGTCCAAGAATTGTACTGTTTGTTCAGAGTGTGTCCTAGTAAACTGTATATCCCTATCAATAGAATTCAAGTATGAATGAAACTCTAGAAGTTCTTCCGAAGTGCCAGTCCAGATGAGGAAGACGTCGTCTATGTACCGCCACCACCCAAGGACCTTGTGGAAGTGGTGGGATACATAGATGAAGTCCTCCTCAAAGAGTGTGACAACCAAATTAGCATATGTGGGTGCAACATTAGTGCCCATGGCTGTACCCATTAATTGTAAATAGAATTTGTCCTGGAAGGAAAAATAGTTGCCGGTAAGTACCAATTGAAGCAAAGATAATAGAAATTCCTTGCTACTATCCATATACTGACTCTTTAACAATGTTCTGTGGATCAACTCTAGCCCTAACTCATGTCTAATGGACATATATAGACTAACTATATCAAAGGAAGCCAAAATGGCTCCAGCTGGGACTATGATATCTTGTATCTTACCAAGAAAATCAGTGGTGTCTTGAATAAAGGATTTAGCTTGAATTGCATATTGTCTCAACACCCTGTCCAAAAAAAATAGAGATGTTATTAAACAATGAACACCTACCAGAGACTATGGGGCGCCATGGGGAGTTGTGTAGAGATTTATGAATCTTGGGCAGCAAGAATAATACTGGTGTAACCGGATGTTTAACTACTAAAAAATCTTTTAGTGCTTGATCAATCAGCCCAACTGAATGAGCCTTGTCAACAATTGATAATATTTTTTTTTAGAAAATTCCCATTTAGGGTCATACTGTAATAATCGATAAACATTAACATCACTCAATTCTCGGTAAGCTTCCTGTAGATGGGATGTATCCATAATGACAGTGGCTCCGCCTTTATCAGCGGGCTTGATGGTCAATTCACTGTTATCCATTAATTCCTTCAGCGCATGATATTCTTGTGTTGTCAAATTAGGATGCATAAATTTATTAGCTTTAGGAATAACCTGTAAATCTCGAATCTCTTTCTTAACCAAGCTCATAAAAGTATCTATAGCATGGGAATTAATATTTGGGACAAATTCACTACTAGATGGTAAATTTAAATTTTTAAAACAGAAAACAGATTCACTCGAGTTTCTCTCAGGACTCTCTATTTGATTGTTATATCATACACGTAATTTGATCTGAGGAAAAAATGTATACAATTCTAATTCTAGATTAAACCAATCAGTGCTTGAATTAGGACAAAAAGACAATCCCCTAGACAATAAACTTAATTGTGCCTCAGATAAATTCACAGAAGAAATATTTACCACCAGTGTATTCAATTCTTTTTCGATTGAGATTTCGCTGGAGCATTTTTGTTGACATATTTCTTGACTTTCTGTGATCTGGTTCTTCCTGGATCTGAACCGCCTGTGACCTCCTCTGCGTGTCCGTTTCTTTGTACGTGACGTTCTGTTGTTTTTCAAAAAAACCAGGAGCTAACTCAGAAATGTTAGAACGATCCAAAGTGTCTCTCTCTTTCTTATCTTTACGCAAAGGGAACGAAGAAGGATCCCTAGTCCAAGAATAAACATGACCTTCGTCATAGTCTCTCTGATCTCTATGCCATTTTCTACGCTTTCGTTTCCGTTCAAGATCAACTCTAAACTTTTCTAGAAAAACTTTCTGCTTCTCAAAAAACGCTTCAACTTCATCTGTAGGTAAAGCAGTCCTTAAAGATGATTCAAGATCAGTTAAACGTAATTTAATCTTATCCAGATCTTTTTGCAAGAATTCAATATTCAATAGAATGATATCAGATGCATATTTATTAGAAATCTGCTCAAAGCGTGCACGAAACTCCAAGTCCTGTACAAATAAATTTGGTCTCAATTGTGACCTCATCCCCCTTGGAATTCGCTGCTGTCTAAAATATTCTCCTAATGTTATCAAATGCAATTCTGAAGTAATTTTCTTCTTAGTAAATGTTTCATAATTTCTTTTAAGATCTATAACAGATGGTTGACTCAGGAAAGATGCATTACCGTCCATACCTTTAAGAATCCGATCTGTATCAGCTTCCGTGTAGGCAAAAGCATGGGTTAGGAAAACAGGTGAAGATTCCATGTTATAAAATGGCGGGTGCCAGCTTCAGTATCAAAATATAAAACAGCAAAAAAAAGCAGCACTCCTTCAAAGGCGTTCAAAAGAGATGGGTGCCCGCAGCGATAACTCTGATACAAGAGTTTCATCCAAAAACAGAATTGAGAAAAATCCACGGCACTCCAAAATTTTAAAGAAAAAGGTGTTTTTTTCCCAATGCTACGAAGCGACGTTTCAACCTCTCACAGACCCTTTGTCAAGAAATGCCACAAGGATTACACGGAAAGTTATGCCCGATCAACTCATCCAATTCATTTTTTTAATTTAAGAAAATTTTTAAAAGTGCATGAAAAATGTTTTTTTTAAAAAATACCATGATCATTAAAAAAGTTTAAAATTTGACATTTTTGTTTTAATACCCCCAAAACCCTTTACAATAATAGAGTCTGTGTAAGCAAAAACGTAAGCCTGGATGATGGAGTTACCCTGTCGGTGCATTGGGTATACATTATATGAGGGGCCTTTTTTTACTCCAAAATGATAGAGTAACAGTCCAAATACGCGGGACTGTAGTGGACAATTTAAATTTTTTATTTATTATTTTGCTTACAAGGAAGATACCATAAGGGTATATTCACAAGGCGTTTGCCCCACGTATAGGAGTGTGCTGACCAGCGCCTACTTCTAAAGTGCTCTGTGCTAGTCCCCATCCACTCTCGTGTTCCTCATTGCAGACTTGCCAGGAAGAAGGGACATGTCACTTCTTTCTTCTGCTGCGCAGTATGTGTCGGGAATACGCATAGCTAACATAGCACTCACTTGTAGTGCTAAGAGATTTATTGACCATCCGGAATCCATACTGACAGTATTTTTAAGAATTAAAAAAAATCTTAACTGTAAATTTCCCCAACTTCTTGTAGATGTTAGAGAAGCATGCATATTGAAAGAGAGTTGTTATCGGGGGCCCGTTTTTTTGGGAACGCGTGACTGATATAATAAACCCCCATGGTTAGAGAGTATGATACGTTGTGTCAACTATCTTACGGGGCGTAGTCGATATTGTCAATTAGCATGACGATAGCTATATTCGATAACAATTATGCCGATGACATTAAGTTATGGGGGGGAACAACGCTTCTTTCTTCACCCAAACAGGGGTGGAGAAGCTGGAATTAACATACAAAAACAGTAAACGGGATACGTGCTACATTTGGGCAACCAATTGGCAACAAGAGTCACGGAAAAAAAATCAAGACATTCATTTACCCTGTCCTGTACCACACATACCCTTAAATTGCAGCCCCACAAATTAAAAAGTGCAGAAGGCAGTATTATTTAACCCCATCATTTATTTGAACTGGATTTTTGACTATCCCTGCCCTGGATCCGCATACCCAAAACCCTGTCTGCCCACAGATTAAAAAGTGCCGAAAAAGGAGTCTTTCAACCACGATTTAGTTAAAAGGACATTGACTACCCGCTGATCATGGCGGGCGAAATCCAGCAACTTGTGCGACCCCCCTTTCCCTTTTTGGCGGCCCTGTGTTGACACTACCCCATCATTTCCCTCTTTTTCCAGTGTAAACACTCACAAGAATTTGCTGAAAAGACCACGTTGCACCCCGCAATGCGTCTTATCATCATCACAAAAATGGTGACTTCCCCGTTCCCGCTTCTACATCCTGGAGCTGGGGGCAAAAGCAACAGGCACTGCAAGGGGGCCCACCCCCGGGATTTTTTCTGATTTTACCGGTTCCCATCCCCCCTCTGATGGATCAGCGATTGGGGGTCAGACAGAAAATCCCCTCTTTGGCTCTTGATCTTTTTAAATGCCTTTGACCCCAACGGGATTTTGTCATAAAAGGGCTTAGAAAATGGATTTTCCAAGTGGTGGGGAATGATTGACATTTGGGCTGCCTTCACTTCATGTTGGACGGGTGCGCGTGATGACAATTTAATTTGTGGCCGAAATAGGGGGGACGAGGAGGTAAGAATGCTGATGCAGGTTGCATTAACCACTGAAAACAGATGGCGACGCTGTTGTTATGAGATTTTACGGGGCCCCGACCCACGATGGGGCAGGACGACGGTCCCCGCAACTACGATCCGCTGGGTTACGTGTGGTCGCCAACTTGAAGGAGCACCCTTTTCCCATACCTCTACCTCCTTTTCCCCACACCTCTCTTTGCTGCTTACCACCTGCGTTCCCCATTTTAGAAAGATAAAAATTTTAAAAAAGGAGGAAGAGTTTTTGACAGTTCTTATTGAAAGACGAAAACACAGCTATTCTAAAATCCCCTAATTTCCAACGCCTACTAGATTTGAACAGAATTGTTTCTATTAAATTTGTGAAATGCGGTCTGGTGGGAAAAACCGTAACCCCCAAATCAACAGTGATCTTCCTTAGTCCCTGAATTTTAAAAAATGCCCCTAGGAATAGAATTAAGTTTTCAACAACTACTACAAATGCACAAAATTTGCGCCAAAAATGAGATGCACTGAGTGAAATAGAAAAAAAAAAAGTTATAAGGGAAAAAATGGCGGCCCTTTGCACCACTGATCAAGGTAATTTACAAAAAAGGGAGAACACATAGTAAAATGAAATCTTTGCCCCCAAACGAGAGCACGGGGTTTCAATAAGAGTATTTAAATATATATGGATTAATATGCAGCCTTTGACCCCTGACTCAAGCGTAAATTTTTAAAATGAGAACACAATATTTTAAAGAACCTTTTCGCCAAAAAGAGACGCAGATTCAGTAAAATA
>JAODAL010084153.1:0-11016 GCA_025379985.1 Phyllomedusa bahiana
CATTGCCCCATTTGGAAGACCCATTGCCACCCAACTTTTAACTTCCGGCTGTGTTTTGAATGATGTTTCAGTTTTGCCACATAATCTTCTTTCCCTCTTTATGCCATTTTTTTTTGTAAAATCACTATCCCCCCACAGCAAAACAACCTCAACTAAATCGGGCCCTCTGTTTCACATTTGGGATGGTTTCTTAGGTTTCCCCCAATTCTCCCTTTTCCCCCAAACGCAACATGGGCATTATAGCCAAACAGTAATTTTAGTTTTTTCAGACCACAGGACAGCTCCATAAATCAGCTTTTTTTCCTGTGTGCATTCGAAACATTAATCGGGGCTTTAACCCCTTTAAACGACCCTGGACTTGATACGTCCCGGGCCGCTAAGGGGCTTTGGGGGGTCGCACCGCGACCCCCCCCGCACAGCCCCGGGGTTAGGGCTATCCCCGCAAACACCCGCAGAACATCGCCGGGGTGGCCCCCGCCCGCGGGCTTTTAAAAACCCGCAAAAACAGCGGCAAAGATGGCCCGGCATCTGACTAAAATGACAACGGTCCCGGCACCGATTTTATTTCATGGCACAGCGCGCTTCGGGCCCGGATCCACCCCGGGGGCGGTGGGGAGCCTGTAACCCCCGTAACTTACATTTCCCGTTTTGCCCCCACTTCCCCTAGACAAAGGGGGGAAACCGCCACTTTGTAACCCAATGCATTCCTATCAATCTTTTAGCTGTATAAAAACCCCGGGCCCCATGGCAACACCTAGGGGACAAAATGTTACTAAATTTACAGTAAAAAAAAAAAAAAAATTTAAAAGAAAAAAAAAAAGTAAAAAATTCAAATCACCCCCTTTCCCCCCTTTTACAAATAAAATTTATTAAAATAATAAAAAAAATTACACATATTTGTACGCCCGCTCCCAAAAAAGTCCCAAACAAAAAATAAAAACATCATTAAACCCGAAACCTAAAACCGTAGAAGAAAAAAAATTCCCAAAAGCCCAAATTGGTTTTTTTTTTCATTTTTTCTCCCAAAAAAAAGAAAAAAAATGTCAAAAAATTTTGCATGCTTCCAAATGCTACGATAAAAAGTACACTTCACCCCAAAAAAGCCCCCCACTTTAGCCGTATGTTAGTACAAAAAAATTATTGGTCCACAAAAGGTGCCGTGACCAAATTTCAAAAAAAGAAAAAGTTTGGAATTTTTTTTACGGGACCAAAAAAAAATTAAACCCTACATTTTTGGGATTAGCCGGAATAACAACCTGTAGAATACAGAATAACACATTAAATTTTACCTGAAGATTGAATCGCAGGTAAAAGCAAAAGCCACCCAAACACATTGCGAAAATATGTTTTTTTCACAATAGTGTCCCACTGGAGAATTTTTTAGCTGGTTCCCAGTAATATTCTATAGACATAGATGAATAACACCTAATTATAAAGTACATACTTTGTTCCCGCAAAATAAAACCCTCAAGTGTCTATGGTAGCTGGAAAAATAAAAAAGATATTCTTTTCAGAAGGTGAGGAGGGAAAAACTAACGTGTCACGAAAAAACGCCTCCGTGTCCTTAAGGGGGTTAATATGTTACTTTTGTGGTAATACCTTCTTCCTGGCATGAGTGGCCTTTCATCCCATGTTGATACTTAAGTACTCGTCCACTTGATAATAATTACACAATCTTTTCCAGCTTTATCCCCGCCATCATCTTCACAAGGGTCCTTTTTTCTTTTGTTCTTGGATTTGCTATGCACATGTTATGGAGGACCAAAAGCACGTTCATGCTCTTGAACACAGAACTGGTCTCCTTCCTGAGCGGATAAAATTGCTGAGACATACCCCATCTTGATTGTACTTGCATTAAATTTTTTGTACAGATGAATGAGGCACCATTGTTTTATTTTTTTTTTTTTTATTTTTTTTTTTTTTTTTTTTTTTTTTTTTTTTTTTTTTTTTATTTTGTTTTTTTTTTTTTTTTTTAGGTGTTTGGAAAATTGCACCCAATGTTAACTAGACTGTGCAAGTCCACAATTCTCTTCCGGAATATCTTGGCTGGATTTTTTTTTTTAGAGTTTCCCATGATGTTACACAGAAGCAGTGTGTTTCTGATGTGCAATAAAATATATCCAGAAGATGTGTCTCTAATTAGCTCAGATGTTGCCAAAAAACAAAGCTTCCAAAGACATGACATCATCATATGGGCTTGTGCCCAAATTGTTTTAAAAGCATTGTAATCTAGTGAATGTAAACTTTTTGACCTTAGCAGAAATAAAAATGCCTGGTATAATTATAATCTCTCTGATTATTCTGAGAAATTAAGCAAATATAAATAATTGAGAACCTAGATTGACCTAAACCGGTAAGGTTTATTCTGACGTTCAAGTCAGATAGTTAAGAAAAAACATGCCATATGGGTGTTTATATGTAGAGTGTATGTAAACTTCTGGATTCATACTGTATTAATCCCTACCGCTCGGGAGCCAGATTATTTGGCCTCTCTGACAGATCCCCATATTATTGATATCGGCATCTGTCACTTTATGTCATAATAACTTATATAGATTCATAGATTTTTTCATCGTTACACTTTGTGAATTAAGATAGAGAAGAAATTTTGTGTCGAAAAAAACCAAAAGTTCCTTGTTAGTGTGAAAAATATCAAAGTATCGTGAAAAACGTGAAAAATGTACCAGTTTCACACTTCATAAAATTTACTGCAATGTAAAGACTTTAGTTATCCACTCAGAAAATATTATTATAATTAGCAATCACCATATTGTTTACTGAAGATTGCATCTTTGTTTTAAATGGTCTTTTTTTTTTTAACCACATTAGGGGCTTAAATTGATTAGTAGTAATTGTCAATTTTCAAGATAATTTCAATCTCAATTTTTTTAAGTGGAGGCAGGTCCATTTTAATGTGCACATGTGAGCTTGGCCTGTATGCCAAGGTACCCACATAAATTGAACATTCATCTAAGAAACTACACCCCTATAGTATTCAAAACATGCATTTAGGAAAGTTTATTAAACTAATAGGTGTTTTCACAGGAATTTAAGCAAAGTGTGAAGTGATTTTAGAAAGGTATCACTTATTTTAGCAGATTTTCAATTTTTATCCATTAATCACAGAATACTGTAAATGTGAATCAGGGACTTGCAACTTAATATTTGATTCCCCAGATTCTGGCCGTATTTAGAAGATATCCCAATATGTGGCCGAAGTGCGCTAATTGGCTCAACCACAAGCCCCAGAAAAAGAGGAGCACCTACTGGACCTGGGGTATCCAATTTCATTACGATTTTATTTAGGCGCCTTTTGGGTTAAGTTTGTCGGACACCCTTAAGGTGGCTAAAACATCATAAACACCCCTAGAAAAACCCCAATAATTGGAAACAACACCCTAAGGAATATATCCAAGGTGTGTAGATAGCATATCACCGCACAGAGTGTGTCAAAAAAATTTTAGCGTTAGTCTGTGAAAATGAAAAATATTTTTTTTTCCAACAATCTGTCAAATCTAGGCTGAAAATGTTTAATTTTTACAAGCATCGCTGGTAAAAAAGGCACCCAAAATTTTGTTACGCAATTTCTTCCAATTCGCAGTAACCGTTACATGTGGGTTGTAAAACAACTGTTTTGGGGCATGGCAGGCATAAAGGGAGGGATTGGTATTTGGGCTTTGGAGTCGGAGCAGATTTAGGTGGGCCAAGTCCGCATTTACATAGCCCCCGACAATACCAAACAGAGAAACCTTCCAAAGTCGACCCATTTTGGATTCACACGCCACATCGATCTCAACTAGGGTGTATTTGGTGCAATTTGGGTGCGAACATGTGGTTCCCATAGTTTTTTTTTGTGCTATTGGGGGCGTATGAAAATGAGGGGGAAAGACTCAATCCGTCCCATTAAATGACAGATCCTTACTATTGGGAGTTAGGTAACAAATTGCACATATAAAGGTATATTTATATATAGTTTTTTATATGTTATTATTACATTTACACAATAGAAATAGTCTATAAAAAATAGCGTTTTTGATGGTTGTCCTGTACTGATAGCCATAACATTTTAGTTTTCTGTAATACAGAGCCTGATTATGAGGCCTATTATTTGTTGGGAGAGTTGAGTTTTGTTTATTAATACCATTATGGGGTTCGATATGACGCATTGACCTTTTTATTAAGGTTATTGTGAGGCATTTTGAACAAAAAACATCATCCCTGGTATGTGTTTTTATTATTTTTTATTTTTTTCAGCGGTACACCAGTTCAGCATAACTTGACATACTATATTACTCAGCATGTCGAAACAATTACAGCCGATATACCCAAATTTTATATATTTTTATGTTTTACTGCATTTACACAATAAAAAGCACTGTTTATTCAAAATAAAAACCGTTTTTTGCATCGCCATAGTCTGAAGCCCTAACCTATTTTATTGGTTTCTGTGTACGGAGCTGTGTAGGGGCTTGTTTTTTGTGGTATAAGTTGACGTATTTATAGGTATCATTGTTATGGGGGACAAGACTTTTTGAAGCAGTTTTTAATCCGTTTTTGGAAAGCAAGTGAAGAAAATGCGTCAATTCTAGTAGTGTTTTTGATTTTTATTTTTAACCAGCACTCACCGTGTCAGTATCCCAAGACCAGTTAGGCTTTACTGTCTATGGGTCTATACGATTACAGTGATACCCAAATATAGATATTATTATTAAATTTGAACACTTAAAAAAAAAAATAGTTTTTATTGTGTAAATAATTATATCATCGCTATCTCTTGAGAGCCATAATTTTTTATTATTTCCGTATACAGAGACGTGTAGCGGACAATTTTTTTGTCGGATGAACTGACGTTTTAATTGGTACACTTTGCAGATTTATATAGTTTTGATCGCTTTTTATTTCCATTTTATGTGCTGCAAGAAGAACAATATTCGCAGTTCAGTGTACTGTATTATGTTTTTGTTTTACGGCGTTCACGCGTACGGGTTAATTAAAGGTACAGATTTAAAGGGAGGTGGAAAAGGCGGAGTACGTTTTTTTTAATTTAATTTTTTATGTTTTTGTATTTCACTTTTTTTTTTCACTTTTTCCCCAGAGGTGATTTGTACAGCAAAACCCACATGTGAGAAAAGCAAATCGTTAGATTGCTGGTTAAAAAGGGAGAACTGTACACACGTTACTGCTGTGTGACAGTCGCATTAACTACTAGACACCATGCCCCCAATGCGTTATGTGGCATGTGTGACGTCACCAACTACACGAGCTTTCAATAAATATCTGAGGAAGGCGTAAGAGACCAGGCAGCGGCATCTGCGCTGCTCTGCTGCAAACCGAGGAGTCGCAGGCATCAGGATCTCACTCCTCTTGCCTGTGGCTTCATTATCGGCAACCATGACGAGGTAATGAAGCGTTGAAACACTGGCCGCTGTCAGCGGAGCCCACGGTCCGGGCCGTGGTGTTGATGCGACATTAAGCCAGCCGGTAAATTTTACGCAAGCCCGCACGGATCGCCATTGACGTATGGCCTACGTCCATGTTGTCGGGAAGTTCACTTTACCCCTTAGTGCGTATGCATACTGTCAAATGTTGGTGAATTTGGATTTTAAGGGGTTAACTCACTATAAGTATTGGCTTTTTTATGTTAAAGGTTCTAAACGTAAACGATATTCACTGTAGCAATGATGTGTCCATTACAACATGTCCTTATCTAGTCCTAATAAGTCCCCTCTTTTATGGCTGCATCAGCCCTCAGGTCCTATAGCTACAACACCTGTTATCAAGTCTCTCCAGATAGGCCTACCAGCACTGATCCAATAAGCTACATGACTTGGTGTCCCCAGCAGCTCGTCACTGCAGGCCCACTAACGCGCATAAATGCCCCGAAATTCAAAGATGAAACCCGAAAAACGGACTGATGTAGAGATGAAACGATGAAGTGAGACAACCCCTACAAGGACCTTTTTTCAGAAACCACATAGAATTAGAATTATAATCATCTTGATTGCCTTGTGGGCCGGTCGCATCGAACAGCGTGGAGTGGGTCGCTTGTTCCTTGTTTGAAATGTCAGTGGCGGTGCCCTGAACACAGCTGCTCTAATCAATACTGTACGCAATCTGGGGTAACATCTACAGTACGATATGATATAGACTGTGTGTCACAAGAGTGAGTAACACCCCCTACATTTTGTGTAAATAATTGTAATATATCTTTCATGGGACAACACTGAAGAATGACACTTTGCTAAACAATGTAAAGTAGGCATCGTAACAGCTTGGTATAACAGTGTATATTTTGGTGTGCTCTCACATACTCAACACACAGCCATCAATGTCTAAACCCGGCAACAAAAAAGTTGAATACACCCCTAAGTGTGAAAAATGGGGAAAAATTCTGCCGTCACATTATCTAATTTTCCTCCCCAGTGTCAATCTGCCATTCATTAGTTTTACAAGGTCTCAAGGTGTAAAATGGGGAGCTAGATTGTTTGTGTTCAATTTGGTATGTATTGCTCTATGAATGGCTATCTCATACCTTCACCTGAAAAGTTTTCTACATGGCACATCATGGCAACGGAACGTCGCTGAGGCACTGAAAAATATAATTTTTTGCTCTACACATGAAGAATGGCTTAGGCATAAAACAAGCGCCGAGCAAGCCCTGAACCTGAGCTGCCTCACGGTGGCCAAGACCATACAGCGGGTTTTAACAAGACAGTGTTTCCACTCTGAAGGAGGGCATCGCCTTGGACGACCAAACGAAGTGAGATGCAGTGCTCAGCATCAGAACAGAGATGTCTTTTCAAAATATGACTTTTGAGAGCCTGCTAGCAATTCATCTAAGGTTAAAGGCATGTTTTTACTGGAACTATTCCTGCGTGGTATGGATGAGACCAAAATTACGTTAAATTGTTTCAGATGGTAGTCAAATGTGTGTGGCAGCAAGCCATTGGAGGAGTCACAAAAGCAAGTGTTCTTGCCTAAAGTCAAAGCATGCGGTGGGTTTGTCATGGTTTGGGCCTGCATGAGTGCTGCAGGCTAGTGGGAGCTAACAATTCATTGAAGGAACATGAAACCAACACTATTGCGAAATACTGAAATAACAGACGCGATCCCTCCTTCGGAAACTGGTTTGCAGGGCATAAACATAAATTCCAACATAACGACCACTAACGCCACCTCGAGACTAGACCTCTTCCCTTACTAAAGAAAATGAGGGTTAGTGCTACCGTCAATGCATTCGCCAGACCTAAAACATACTCAAATGTAAAGTGGAGTAGAAGCAGGTCTCTAACATCTCACCAGCTCCGTGATGTCTCATGGAAGGAGGATCAGATGGCAATCTTTGCAGGTCTAGTGATACAAAAGAGAGTTAAAATGCAATGCTGAAATAAAATTCCCGTCACCACAAAATATTGACCCAGCATTGGCAAAATCTTCCCATGTCTTCACTAGGGATGTACTCACTTTTGATGCCCTCGCGGTTAAGACATTGAAGGCTGTTTGTTGAGTATATTTTGAAACAAACGATGGAAACCTCTAAAGAAGGCAATTTATGCTATCTACAATACATGAAAAAAACTTTGAGAATTCTTAGTTCACATGGTTTTTGATCAAAACATGGCTTAAAGCCACCCACGTCATACTAACGAAATCTCAAGGCGAGTTGGTCCCTACTCTATATTTTAGCCGCTTCGTGGGGGAGTAGGTGGCTTGTTAAGACAAGTGATGGTCGGTGTGTGTTGAGTTATTTTGAGTACAATACATGTAAACCCTACAGAAGCATTTTATGCTATCTACAATACATGAACAAAAACCTATTGAGATGTATCTTAGTCACATGGTTTTTTGATCACAAAATTCTTAATCCACCCCCGCTTTACTAACCACGGAATCACAAGGCGGGGTGGTCCTTACTCGATTTTTAACCTCTCACTAGAGTCAAATTCAGACTTCTCATCTAGGTCATACAGGATAATCCCTCCAGATAGAAAAATAAAAAAATGCACCACACCTGCAAGCAACTGTACATGAGCGCACTGATAAAACAGCCTGTGGAGGTGGGCGGAGTGCAAGAGACCACAATGGAGTGGAATCCATTCCTCCCTCTATAAATTAAAACTAGCAATGTAAGAATGCCAAATAGCAACATATAGTTCTGCACAAAAAAAAATAAAAAACATTACTGAAAAACACAGGGTAAACCAGTGCCACTTGCTTGGTAGCAGCAAAATATAATATAAAACAACATCCATATCAAGACCTAGTGGCACCCCACCTGCTAAAAGGGCTCATTCAATAAATGGAAACCTCTAAAGCAAAGCATAGTAGGCTACAACCAATACATAGAAAAAAACTTTGATGATTCTTAGTTCACATGATTTTGGGACAAAAAAAGCTTAAAAGGTATTTGTCCAAGACGCAAGTTACTTACCATCTTATCGATCACATGTAGAGAAGTCCACACATCACGCTGATTCAAGAATGCTGCAGTGCTGTAGATGGGAGGGGTGAGTAAGGAAGTATTTGAGGAATAAGTAGAGCGTCCAAAACTAAGTGAAAATAGATAAACAGTTAAACAACATTGGATACTCAAACATGCAAGACACAGACTTCATATCTGCACATTCTACGCGCCGGTGTCCTAAAAGCTCTTTCATTTTGCCATGTCATCCGATAAGAATTTGTGTTCACCGCAAGGTTCGTCGGCCTGTCATTGCTCCTCGTCCCTCTGGTCGTGTTAGTGTCAGCTTTCCGATAAACTAAGGGGGATTGAGAAATGCTGCCTCTCCGAGGCATCAGTTTTTAGTACACATATATTTATGAAAAGAGATTAAATACCCAATATTTGGAGTGTTTCCCACATCAACATTACACGGTTCAAAACCTCCTATTAAGCCCACAACGTGATCTCAAGTGGCGTGGGCCTCTATTTTTACATCTGCACTAGAGTCAATTCTACTCTCATTGGTTCAAACAACCTCCATGAATACCAGATAAAAAAAAAAAAAAGCACCAACCCTTGCAAGCATACTGGCACTGAATAAACAGCCTTTGGAATGCGGCGGGGTGCAATAGACCCAAAATGGAGGCATCCATTCCTCCTGTCTAATAAATGATACAGCAAAATAGCCAAATAAAACGTATAGTTCTGCACACAAAAAAAACAAAAAAAACTATACGTTGTATTTGGCATATATTGCTTTTAATTTATAGAGGGAGGAATGGATGCCTCCATTTTGGCCTCTTGCACCCCACCCACTTCCACAGGCTGTTATATCAGTGCAGCTTGCAAGGTTGGTGCTTTTTTTTTATTTTTCTCTCTGGATTATGGAGGTCTGTTGACCCAATGAGAAGTCTGAATTTGACTCTAGTGAGAGGTAAAAATAGAGTAGGACCACAGCCTTGAGATCCCATTTGTAAGTTCGTGGGTGGCTTAAGCATTTTTTGATCAAAACATGTGAACTAAGAATCTCAATGTTTTTTTCATGTATTGTAGATAGCATAAATGCTTCTTTAAAGGTTTCCATGTATTATATAGCCCTTTTAGCAGTTGGTGTGCCACTGGTATTGTAATGCGTGTATATACACTCACCGGCCACTTTATTAGGTACACCATGCTAGTAACGGGTTGGACCCCCTTTTGCCTTCAGAACTGCCTCAATTCTTCGTGGTATAGATTCAACAAGGTGTTGCAACGATGCTCAATTGGTACCAAGGGGTCCAAAGAGTGCCAAGAAAATATTCCCCACACCATGACACCACCACCACCAGCCTGAACCGTTGATACAAGGCAGGATGGATCCATGCTTTCATGTTGTTGACGCCAAATTCTGACCCTACCATCCGAATGTCGCAGCAGAAATCGAGACTCATCAGACCAGGCAACGTTTTTCCAATCTTCTACTGTCCAATTTCGATGAGCTTGGGCAAATTGGAGCCTCAGTTTCCTGTTCTTAGCTGAAAGGAGTGGCACCCGGTGTGGTCTTCTGCTGCTGTAGCCATCTGCCTCAAAGTTCGCCGTACTGTGCGTTCAGAGATGCTCTTCTGCCTACCTTGGTTGTAACGGGTGGCTATTTGAGTCACTGTTGCCTTTCTATCAGCTCGAACCAGTCTGCCCATTCTCCTTTGACCTCTGGCATCAACAAGGCATTTCCGCCCACAGGACTGCCGCTCACTGGATGTTTTTTCTTTTTCGGACCATTCTCTGTAAACCCTAGAGATGGTTGTGCGTGAAAATCCCAGGAGATCAGCAGTTTCTGAAATACTCAGACCAGCCCTTCTGGCACCAACAACCATGCCACATTCAAAGGCACTCAAATCACCTTTCTTCCCCATACTGATGCTCGGTTTGAACTGCAGGTGATTGTCTTGACCATGTCTACATGCCTAAATGCACTGAGTTGCCGCCATGTGATTGGCTGATTAGAAATTAAGTGTTAACGAGCAGTTGGACAGGTATACCTAATAAAGTGGCCGGTGAGTGTGTATATATATGCTGCAACCAAGCCAGTGGCACCCAGGTTTACATTGTGTTTTTCAGAAATGTTTTTTTGTGCAGAACTATACGTTGTATTTGGCATATATTGCTGTTAATCGATATAGGGAGGAAGGGATGCCTCCATTTTGGTTTTTTGCACCCACCCCACCTCCACAGGCTGTTATATCAGTGCAGCTTGCAAGGTTGGTGTTTTTTTATATTTTTCTCTCTGGATTATGGAGGTCTGTTGACCCAATGAGAAGTCTGAATTTGACTAGTGAGAGGTAAGAATACAGTAGGACCACCCGCTGTAAGCTGGGATCCCGTTGTAAGCTGGGGGTGGCTTAAGCATTTTTTGATCAAAACATGTGAAATAAGAATCTCAGCCAGGGGCGTAACTACCGGGGTAGCAGGGGGAGCAGTTGCTACGGGGCCCCTGCGCTTAGAGGGGCCCGGGGCAGCTGCTACCGGTCCATACCCCGGTAAAGCCGCTCCTGTGCCCGCCACAGTGAACTTAACAGTTCATGCGGGGGGAGGGA
>JAODAL010084154.1:0-11015 GCA_025379985.1 Phyllomedusa bahiana
AGAAGCCCCCTTGTAGCCAGTAAAATGCCCCCTTTTGGCCGTAGATTTCCCCCCTTGGGAGCCCGTAAAGCCCCCCTTGTAGCCCTAGATGCCCCCCTTATAGCCGTTGATAACCCCCGGGAGCCAGTAATTTCCCACCTTATAGCCAGTAGAAAACCCCTGAAACCATTAAAAATTTTCCCACCTTTGTCGCGGGGGGATTTCCCCTGGGGACCCTAGATGCCCACCTTGAGCCGTAAATGCCACCCCTTTTAGCCAGGGAGTAAACCCCGTTGCCCCGTAGATGCCCCCCGTAGCCAAAAATGCCCCCCCGTAGCCAGTAGAGCCCCCCCCCTTGTGCCCGGGAGAAAGCCCCCCCCGTAGCCAGGAGATGCCCCTGTAAACCCAAAAAAGAGCCCCCCCCCCCTTGTGCCAGTAGATGCCCCCATTTTAGCCATTGATGCCCCCCTTGTAGCCAAAAGGTTTTTGATGCCCCAGTACCAAATAGAGGCCCCCCCCCCTTTTCCCCGTAATGCCCCCTTGTAGCCGTAGATGGCCCCCTGTAGCCAGTAGATGCCCCTGGGACCAAATTTTGAGCCCCCCCCTGTAGCCCTTGATTCCCCCTTTTAGCCCTTTTGATGGGCCCCCCCCTACCATAGAAAGCCCCGAAACCCAAATTTTGGGGCCCCCCCCCTTTTAAACCAGTAGATGCCCCCGTAGCCATGATGCCCCCCCTGAACTTAAATTTATAAAATTTTAAAAAAAAATACTCCCCCTCGGGCCCCCCGTGTCCCGGTCCGGGGGCTGTGAGCGGTGTAAGCAGCGGGACGCATTAAAGCCGCTTTTCGCTGGGCACAAAAAAGGGCCCAGGGGTTTTTTCACGGGGCCCTGCTGCAAACTAGGAGGGACCCAGCGTGCAGGGGGGCGGGGGAAAGTGTAAAGCCCCCCGGACCTGTTTCAAGGGGGAATCAGGGCGGAAATGATCCGTCCCGCCTCCCCCCTGTACCCGCAGTTTCACAGCGAATTTAGGGGGAGGTGGTGGGGCACCGGGGGGGGGCCCCTCGGGTGGCAGCCTTTTGGGGCCCCGGGCGATCGCCCCTGCCTTGGGCCCCCCCCTAAGGGAACGGCCCCGATTAAAATTTTTAAAAGCACAAGGTGACTGTCCCAAACTCCCCGGTTCCCGGGCTCCAAGGGAAATCTTGCCTCGTGGGGGGAAGGATCCTTCTGAGAAGATCAGGAATTTAGCCCCGAAGGGACAAAGGGAGGAGTTTGGGAACCCGACCTGAATTGAGCGGGGGGCCACAGTTTTTTCCCGATTACCCTTAGTAACACCCCTTTCGCCGTCAAAGGAGTAAAAATCCTGCAGGCAAAAAAAAAGGGGCCCCCCGTCCCCGATTGTCCCCGGCCCCCCGAAATTCACCCAAAGACCATCCTGGGAGAGACAGTGGGGGAAGGGCATGTTTGGGCAAATGGAAAAAATAGATGTTTTTTTGGGATCAACTCCCCTTTTGGGGTTTTAAGGAAGAAGGAAAGGATGAGGGCAACCCGGGAAAAACGTCCCCCCTCGTGAAACAAAGGGGGTGGGAACATCTTTTCTTTGGGGGGGGCTTTTCCTTTAAAAGGGGACAGGCAGGAGATGGGTGGGGGCCAGTTTTCATGAGATTTTTTACCCCAAAAACCTCCTTTTTTACGAAAAAGGGATTGAAAATGGGGCGTGGGGTGGGTCTTCCAGCAGGACCAAGGGCCCCAAAAAAAAACCCGCAATAAGGGGGCGGCTCCCTAAGTGGGAATTTTCAAATCCTGAAGTGGCCGACCTAGTCTTTAGGCCTGAAAACCCCAATTGGGAAAATTTTTTGGAGGAAGCTGAAAGTCAAAGTAGCCCAAAAACAGCCCCCCAAAACCTGGGAAAATCTGGAGAAGATCGTAATTTGGGGGAAGGGGGTGGGGAAAAATCCCCCCTGCCTTTCAGGACTGGGGCAAAGAAAACAGAAAAAGGGGCCGAAACCCCTTTTGACTGCAAAAAAAGGTTTCTGGACCAAATTTTTAATTTTTGTTATTTTTATTTTTATGAAATACCCATTTCATTGGGGTTAAAAATTGCAAACATTTCAAATCGACAAATGATTTTTTCCGGGGTTTTATTAGATTAGTCTATCACAGTTGAATTTAAATAGATAAAAATGACGACCCCTTATTCACTGTAGGTGGGAAAAATTTCCAAAAATCGGGCCGAGTATCAAATGTATTTTCCCCACTGTAAGTGCCTTGTCCTGTGTAAACTCTGTGAAGAACAGCTCTCCAAATAGGTACATGACTCAGCAGCAGCACCAGCCCTGTAAAGCTAAGTTTTGTAGTTTCTGCCTCCCTGTGTTTCAGCAGTCGTAACTTTTTTTTCAGTTATTTGGGAATTTTGTTTTAGGGAGAAGAAGTCGCAATTTTTGGAGGCATAATTTGAAATTTACAAAAGTAAAGGTTATGTGTCCCTTGAAAAAAAATTGCAGTTTTAAACATAAAAAAAGCGTTTTTCTTTTTCCCTTTTTTTTGAAAATTTTTTAAAAACCCTTTTTTTTAAAACTAAATAATTTATTAAATTTTAAAAAAAAATTTTGGTTACTACAGTCTGTGCCCGGGTTCCCTTTAAAACCCGTGGAAAGTTTGGGTTTTTTAAGTTTTCTTCATTTCCCCCTGCTAAGGGTTTTTGGTTTTTTTATTACCATTTTGGGTTTAGATTTTTAAATTCCGTTTTTCATCGTTCAGGGCTTCCCCCTTTTTAATCCTGGACGAGCCTTTTGTCTCCATTTTTTAAATGTCTTAAATTTTTTTCCTTTCCTGGTTTGGGAAAAGACCCCTTTCGGGTTTATCACACGCCAGTATGCACCTTTAATAACTGTGTGAAAAATATACATTGAATAATCATGGTGATTTGTGGTAAAACTTTTTCTTCCCTTGATTTCTGTCTGTATTGAACACTTTTTATGCCTCCTAATCCTTTCTTATGAATCAGTAAAGTAATGATTCACAAAAGTATATTTACTTAGGTTCATTATGACTTTGGCTTGAGAAACATCTTGTCCGTTTTGAGAACACTGGGGGCACAGAAAAGAGCAAAAACCCAGGACTGAATCCAGTCGTGATGGGGAAATACTACGAGATTTGAAACCCCTTTCCCCCAACTGGTAAATTTTCCTGCATTTTTAAAGGGGGACAGGGAGGCAGTACTATCTGTACCCTACTTTACTTAAAGGGGGAGACAGGGAGAAAGTATATCTGTAAACCCACATCATTTACAGGAAAGTGGGAAAACAGTTAAATACTGTACCTACATCATTTTAAAGGGGGAGACAGGGGGGGCCCGTACATCTTTACCTGCCCTCAAATTTTAAAGGGAACAGGGAAAGGGAGTTGGGTAACTGTACCTAAAATCATTTTACAGGAAAAGGGGGGGAGGCAGTACTATCTGGTTTTCCCACATTTTTACAAAAGAGGGGCCGGGGAGGGATTTCTCTCTGTACCTACTTTTATTTTTACAGGGGGACCCGGGAGGCAGTACTATCTTTACCTACTTTATTTTTTCAGGAGAGACGGGAGGGGAGTACTATTTTATACCAAATCTTTACAGAGGACAGGGGGGGCAGTAAATATCTGTTTCCTACAACATTTTTCAGGGAGGCCGACAGGGAAAGGGAAATTTCTATCCTTTTACCTACTTTTTTAAAAGAAAAACCCGGGAGGCAGTATTAAAAGTACCCACTTTAAATTTTCAGGGAGGAGGGAGGGGGGGGCCGTAAATATCTGTATCTACTTTATTTACAAAAGGACAGGGGGGCATAAAACATTTAAAGGAGGGGGCAGGGGGGGCTACTATTGTACCTACCAAATTTTCAGGGAGAAGGGAAGCAGTACTAACTGTTCCTACATCATTTTTCAGGGAGCCCACAGGGAGGCAAAACTTTTCGGGACCTACATCTTTTACAGGAAAAGACCCCGGGAGGGGAATTTCTATTTTGTTTCCTCACATCTTTAAAGGGGGAGACAGGGAGGCATTTCTATTTTGTACCTTCACCCTTTTTTCAGAAAAGACCCGGGGAGTATTAAACTGTACCTTCATAATTTACAGGAGGCAGGGAAGGCCCGTATATCTTATTTTAAAATTTTTTACAGAAAAGACAAGGGGGCAGGGATTTTTTGTACCCATCATTTACAGGGAGACAGGGGGGCAGTTTCTATCTGTACCTACATCATTTACAGGGCGAGACATGGGGAAACAGTCTTTTCTTTTACCTACATAATTTTTCAAAGGGGGGACATGGAGGCAGTAAATATCTTTAAAACCCACATCTTTTTTACAGGGGGGAAACAAGAGGGATTTTATCTGTACCTACAAAATTACAGGGGGCGACAGGGAAAGGGAGTCCCATCGTTTCCAAAATCCCTTTACAGGGGGGGACAGGGTGGGGGAGTTAAAGATCCTGACCTAATCATTTTCAGGGGGCGACAGGGAGGAGTGCTATTGTACCCAAAATCTTTACAGGGGGGGAAAACAGGGGGGCAGTGCTATCTGTACCTAATCATTTTTCCCGGCAGAATCAGGGAGGAAGTACTATCTGTAACCTTCATCAATTTTCAGGGGGGAAGGGAGGCAAATGCTATCTTTTTCCCCACATCAATTTTCGGGGGAAAGGGAGGCAGGGCTATCTGACTACCAAACATTTAAAAGGATAGACAGGGGAAAGGGGTTTCTAACTGTTTCCCCAAAATCATTAACGGGAGAGACCCGGGAGGGAGTACTATCTGTACCCTTTAACCCTTTACAGGGAGAGACCCGGGGGCAGAAATATCTGTAAACCCACATCATTTAAGGGAGAGCCCCGGGAGGAGTTCCGTCGGGACCAACATTTACAGGGGGAGAACAGGGAGGCAGTACTGTCTGTACCCCAAACCCTTTAAAAGGAGAGACAGGGGGGGAAAGTAAATATCTGCACATAAAATCATTTTCAGAGAGAAAAGGGAGGGGAAAATACTATCTTTACCCACTCAATTTAAAGGGAAGACAGGGAGGGCAGTATATCTTTTAAATTTCATCAAATTTTAAAAGGAGGAGACAAAGGGGGCAGTACTATCTGCACCTACATCATTTAAAAGGAAGAGACAGGGAGGCAGTTCTTTTCGACCCCCCATCATTTTTTCAGGGAAAACAAAGGGCCCGGGAGTTCCCTTTTTTAATTTCATCATTTTCAGGAAGACAGGGAGGCAGTACTAACTGTTTCCTCCTCATTTCAGGAGGAGACAGGGGAGGGATATACTAGGGCCTACATTTAAATTTTTAGGGAACAAGGAAGGTAAGTTCAAACAGAAACCAACCAAAAAAATTTTTAAGGAGAGACAAGGAGGCAGTACCTGTCCTACATCATTTACAGGGGAGACGTTTAGGCAGTACTACTGTACCTACATCATTTCCCGGAGGAGACAGGGAGGGGAAGTACTATCTTTTACCTACAATTTTAAATTTTCAGGGGGCGCAGGGGAAAACCGTACTAAACTTTTACCTACATCATTTGGGGGAAGACAGGGAGGCCATTTCTTTCCCCACCTCCATCATTTACAGAGAGACGGGAGGCCCAAAAATCTTTACTTACATCCTTTTTCAGGGAAAACGACCGGGAGGCAGTGCCCATCTGTAACCCACATCAATTTTCAGGGAGACAGGGAGGCAGTAAAAACATTTAAAAAGGAGAGACGGGGGGGCATTTCTAATGTACCTACATCATATATAGAAGGAGCAAGGGGCCGTACATCTTTACCTACAATTTATTTACAGGGAAGACAGAGAGGCCGTTTAAACTTTTAACCATATCATTTACAGGAGGAACAGGGGGCAGCACTATCTTACAACCCTCAAAAAAACAGGGGAGACAGGGGGGCAGCATCTGTACCTACATCATTTTTCAGGAGAGACAGGGGGGCAGTTAAATATCTTACCTTCATATTTCCAGGAAAACGGGGGGCAGTACTATCGTACCTACATCATTTTACATGAAAAGACGGGGAGGAAACCCCTTTCCCATCTGTACCTGCATCAAATTTTTCAGGAAGAGACAGGGGGGCAGTATAACTGTACCTTACATCAATTTTTAAAGGGGAAAAACAGGGGGCAGTACAATTTTTGTACCCACAAACCTTTACAGGAGAGAAGGGAGGCAGCACTATCTGTTCCAACATCATTTACAGGAGGACAGGGTGGCAGCACTACTGGGACCCACTTTAAATTTTCAGGGGGAAAAGACGGGGGGGGCCAATTTCTTTTCTGTACCTAAAATCAATTTTCGGGGGGCCCGGGCAGGGAGGCGTTCTGTTTTTGGGACCTACATCAAAATTTTAAGGGGGAGACAAAGGGGGGCATTTCTAACTTCACCTACATCATTTCAGAGGGGACAGGGAGGCCGTTTCTATCTGTACCCACTCATTTACAGGGGGGTGACAGGGGAGGCAGTACTATTTTGTACCAAAATCCCTTTACAGGAGGAACAGGGGAAAGGGAGTACTATCTGTTTCCTTTTCATCACTTACAAAGGGGAGACCGGGGGGGCAGTACTATTTGTTTCCCACATCCTTTCAGGGAGACAGGGAGGCGTACATCTGTTCCTACATCACTTACAGGAGAACATGGGGCAAATAAACCTCATTTACAGGGAGAAAAGGGCGGGGAGGCTTTTTTTTTGTACCCTACATCCCAAAAATAAAGGAGACCCAAAGGGGGCAAGTACTATCTGTAACCTATCATTTACAGGGAGAGGGGCCCCCCCCCGGGGGAAGGCCCGTTACTATCTGATAAACCCACATCATTTTCAGGAGGAACAGGGGGGAAAGCCCCTATCTGTACCTACATCCAAATTTTTTAGGGGGGGACAGGGAGGGAGAAATATCTGTACCCACATCATTTTCCCGGAAGAACAGGGAGGCAGTACTATCCTTTTACCACATTTATTTACAGGAAAGAGACAGGGAGGCCCGTACTTAAACTGTACCTACAACATTTACAGGGGGGGGGGAAAAGGGGAGGCGTACTTTCTGTAACCCGCACATTTACCGGAAGTACAGGGGGGGCAGTCATCTGTACCCACAAACATTTACAAAGAGGGACAGGGAGGCAGTACTTTTTCTGTACCTACATCATTGACAGGGAGGCGTACTATCTTACCCACATCATTTAAGGAAAAGACAGAGAGGGGAATACTTTCTGTACCCCATCATTTTCGGGAAGAGACCCGGGAGGGAGTTTTTTTGCACCCCACTTTTATTTAAAAGGGGGAAAACAGGGGGGACAAACACTATTTTGTAACCAAAAACATTGACAGGGAGGAATATTCTGCACCTACCAAATTTTCAAGGGGGAAAACAAGGGGGGCAGTACTAACTTTTAACCTACATAATTTTCAAGGGGGAAAACAGGGAGGCAGTACTATTGCCCTTATCAATTTTCAGGGGGAGAAGGGAGACAGCACTATCTGTACCACATCATTGACAGGGAGGCAGTACTTTCCCTTTCCAAAAACATTTAAGGAGACTTAAAAGGCAATTCTATCTGTACCCTTAACCTATTTACAGGGGGGAGACAGGGAGGCAGTTCTTTCTGCACCTTTCCCTCATTTACAGGGGAGACGGAAAGGGAGAACTAACCCGCAACCCAAATCATTTTCAGGGAGAGAACCGGGAGGCAGTACTATCTGCAACCTTTATAATTTTCAGGGGGCACAGGGAGGCGGGGGACTATCTGTAACCCACCCTCAATTTTCAGGGAGACAGGGAGGGAGTACAAACTGACCTACATCATTTAAAAGGAAAAACAGAGAGGCAGTACTATCTTACCCACCATTTACAGGAGAGACAGGGAGGCAGTACTATCTGACCTAAAATCATTTTTCAAAAAGAGACATGGTGGATCTATCTGTACCTACATCATTTACAGGGGAGACATGGAGGCAGTAATAACTGTAAACCCACAACATTTTCAGGAGAACAGGGAGGCATAAAAAATCTGTACCTAATCATTTACAGGAGAGAAGGAGGCAGTTTCTAAAATGTACCTACATCATTTAAGGAGAGACCCGGGAAGGGGAGTACTATCTGTACCAAAATCATTTACAGGAAAAGACAGGGAGGCAGTACTATCTGCAAACCCATCCCTTTACAGAGAGACAGGGGGGGCGTACTACAACGGAACTCTATATATCATAGTTTTCCACATTTGTTGGGAAGATTTGTTTTAAACCCGTAATGTGAATTTTCCAGTGATTTTTGCACTATTTGTGCACACGGACCTGGTAAAAATGATCTGCCTGTAGGTTTTTTTGCTGGGCACTTTCCTTCTGGATGTAGGGTTTTTATTTTCGTTGTGTGTTTTTTTTCCTCCCAGGTTGTGAAAATGAACCCCTCTTCCACAGTCTCATCAAAGACCCTTCCCGGACATTAAGTTTGGGCAGTTTGCTCATACGCGGGTTTTTCCAAAAAAGGTTTTAAAAACCCAAATGAAAATTCCGGACTGATTTAAACACCCTTTCCGGGGGAAAACCAAAAACTCACCAGGGACTGGTGAATAAATCCCTAGAATATACTGGGGGAAATTTTGGATTGGTGTTTGGCCCGGGCCGGGGCAACCCCAAAAACCACTGGGAAAAGAAAAAGGTCCTAAACACAAGGCACCAAACAACACCACAGCTTCCCGAAAGGGAAACCCTTTGATCAGTAACGGGGTTTTCCTTTTGGTTCCCCGGGGGGGTTTAATCCCTTTTCCCCCCGGTTTTGTTCCCCCGCTGGAAATCCAGTCCGGGCTCGCGGGCCGAAAGGGCTCCATCACTGGCAAATGACCCCCAGGGTGTAAAGGCCTCGGGGGTTCCTCCTATTTGGATGACCCTGCCCGGCTGAGTCCTGGGGTTGGCTGGGGTCACTTGCCGAAGACTGCAGGCCACAGACCAGCTCGCCCCGTAATGGAGCCAGTTAGAAAGGTTTTTTTAAAAATTTCACCCCTCATTGGCCCAGGCAAAGTTTTTTTTCCCCCCCAAACTTAAAACAACCTCTTTACCTAAAAATAAAATGAAATAAAGGAGAAGTTTTTTGGGTTTTTTGACATTTAAAGTGGGGTTTCCCCCAACCTAACATTGGGACCCCAGCTTGAACTATGGTTTACCCGCGATCAAATTTATGGTGGGACACCCTTTAAGGGCAGGTTTAGACACATCAGGCGGGTTTGCAGCAAGGATAGAGAAAACACTTTACCCCAGTGTGGGTTTGATAGTATAAATGACGAGTCAAGAGGATCAGGATTAAAAAGTTTTATTTTAAAATCTAACGACAATATAGGGTCGCGGGGCCCTGTGAATTGAGTAGTCAAACCCGTGATCGTATTTTGTAATAATTTGGGTTTATGTGTAACTAGAGAAATATGGGCACATGTTGAGTTTGGCACCAGGTGCCATTGTTTTTTTCCCCATTAGAGTGTGAATGTCCTGAAATTTTTAAAACCCGTTCTACACGGGGGTCAAGATTTTTCGCTATCTTACTTGAAAGCGACACTTCTGTTGCTTTGTAGCTACATCTCCAGGGTGTCCAAATCTATGGACCCATAAATGTGCAAAATATCAAAAAGAGACGGGAAAAAACATCTCCCTTTATTCCTCCTTCATCATACAAATTGCAGGTGCTGTGAGGGGAAGGGGGGGTCCTAGAGGTTCTCCTGGTGAGAAGTGCAGGTCACACGGGTCGATGGAGATTTAGGGTGAGATGTCCAAAAATTGGGGGTGCTTTGTCAGTTTTTAGGCGCATTAAGTAAGTGTAAAGTGCACCAGAAGGTCCGACCCTATCAAAAATGTGGCGTCAGTTATACCTTGCATAGTAAACATAATGCGCCTAAAAATGATGCACTGTGCGGCTCCATAACGAGATGCATCATTACAAGTGTATGTGTTAGGCGTATTTCGCATATTACAAGTATGTGTTAGGCGCATTACAAGTATGTGTTAGGCGCATTTATATATACTTGTAATGACAAGCTTTTGCCCCTCTGTACCCGATGTGCCTTTTGATGGGGGCATTACATACGCTTCTAATGATATGCTATGTGCAGTGATTTGCGCTACTTGGGAACAAAACATTTTTATTTGGGAGAGTATGTAATGCCCCTATTGAGGCACATCGCGCACGGAGGCGCTTAGCTTATCATTACAAGTATATGAAATGCGCCTACACATATACACTTGTAATGATGTGCTATGCGCCTCCATAGGCACATTCCGTTACGAGTTGCACAGAGCATCATTTTAGGCACATTACAATGCGTCGTTCCCGGCAATAAAGCGCCTAGTTTTTGGGGAACGACAGTTCATTTACATCAAAATATGGCGTCAAAGCGGTTTTTAGCGCAATAAAGACAAAAAAACTGGCGTTGCCCGTGTTGGAGATGTCGCCCTTAGTGTTGTCACCCGATGCAGGTCTGAGGGGTAAATGTGCAGGAGCCCAGGAAACTTCCATTAAAGTTTCTCTACAAGCAAACCTCGCTGGGTTCAGCCGGGAGGATCTTGCACGGCAATCATGTGGGTTTTTACTCTGAAGATTTCCTTTGGGACAGAATTCCCGTTCACACAAATGATCTGTAATGTCGGTGTCAGTGGAAAGGTGAATGTGTGATATGTACAGGATATACATGTGTGTTAATTCTTCCAGCTGTACGAAACCGCTCAGGTTTCGTCACGGCTGATGACGCTCGGCCCAGCGGTTCTGGAAAAAACCCGGTTATTAATCTGCTGATGAAAGCCATGACTGAATGTGGGTCCCCCCACCGAGAGGTGCGCATGAACCCCAAGGCCATTACCGCTCCTCAGATGTTCGGACTCCTGGAAAGCCGCCACCAACGACTGGACGGATGGGATATTCTCTACGTTGTGGAGGAGAGCGCTGAAAACTAAGAAAGGTATCACTTACCGAATTTTACCCTGGCGTCTGTGCTTACATTTACATTTTCTCGAGCTTTGACAGCTTCTGGG
>JAODAL010084155.1:0-11015 GCA_025379985.1 Phyllomedusa bahiana
AAATACCCCCAAAAAGGCCTAGCATGTTTTTTTCACATTTTGTCGCACTTTTTTTGCCATTTCCCATTATATTCCATAGTCCAGATTCGCATTTTTTTGGGAGACTATAGTACAGTGAATAACACCATTAGAAACTACATCTTGTCCCACAAAATAAAAGCCCTCCTATGTTTAGGTAGGTGGAAAAATAAGAAAGTTATGGCTCTGGAAAGGTTAGGAGGAAAACTGAATGTGACAAAAAAAACTCAAAGTCCTTAAAGGGGTTGTCTCACTACATTGATTCATCTCACCTCAGTCCTGTTTTTTTGGTTTCACTTTGAATTCAGGGGCGTGTTTACTGGCTTCCACTAGACTACAGAAAAGCCAGGTCTGTAGCTATAGCAACCAGTGCTGCACCAAACAGAGAGATAGAACAGGTCTGTAGCTATAGCGACCAGCACTGGCAGCCTATCAGGAGACATCAAACAGGTCTGTAGCTATAGCAACCAGTGCTGGCAGCCTATCAGAAGAGATAGAACAGGTCTGTAGCTATAGCGACCAGCGCTGGCATCCTATCAGCGCTGATTCTTGGAGTCCACCAATGGAGATGATTTTTGAGGCCCACCAATGGAGTTGGTTCCTGGGGCCACCAGTGGAGTTGATTCTTTGGGCCACCTGTGGAGCTGATTCTTCGGCCACCAGTGGAGGTGATTCTTGGATCTCACCAGTGGAGTTGGTTCTCGGGCCCACCAGGGGAGTTGATTCTTGGGGCCCAAACCATGGAGTTGATTCTGAGGCCACCAGTGGAGTTGATTTTTGGGACCCACCAAGTGGAGATGATTCTTGAGGCCACCAGTGGAGTTGATTCTTGGGGCCACCACTGGAGTTGATTCTTGGGGCCACCAGTGGAGCTGATTCTGGGGGCCCACCAGTGGAGCTGTTTCTTGGGGCCCACCAGTGGAGCTGTTTCTTGGGTCCCACCAGTGGAGTTGATTCTTGGGCCCCACCAGTGGAGTTGATTCTTGCAGCCTACCAGTGGAGTTGATTCTTGCAGCCGACCAGTGGAGTTGATTCTTGGGCCCCACCAGGGGAGATGATTCTTGCAGCCTACCAGTGGAGTTGATTGTTGGGCCCCACCAGTGGAGTTGATTGTTGGGCCCCACCAGTGGAGTTGATTCTTGGGGCCCACCAGTGGAGGTGATTCTTAAGGTCACCAGTTTAGTTGATTCTTGGGCCCCACCAGTGGAGTTGATTCTTGGGGCCCACCAGTTGAGTTGATTGTTGGGCCCCACCAGTGGAGCTGATTCTTGAGGCCCACCAGTGGAGTTGATTCTAAGGCCCCACCAGTGGAGTTGATTCTTGGGGCCACCAGTGGAGATGATTCTTGGAGCCACCAGTGGAGATAAATTCCTGGGGCCACCAGTGGAGATGATTCTTGAGGCCCACCAATGGAGTTGGTTCCTGGGGCCACCGGTGGAGTTGATTCTTTGGGCCACCTGGGGAGCTGATTCTTGGGGCCACCAGTGGAGTTGATTCTTGGGGCCCACAAGTGGAGGAGATTCATGGATCTCACCAGAGCAGTTGATTCTTGGATCTCACCAGTGCAGTTGATTCTTGGGGCCCACCAGTGGAAATGAATCTTGTGGCCACCAGTGGTGATGATTCTGGGGGCCCACCAGTGGAGTTGATTCTTGGGGCCACCAGTGGAGCTGATTCTTGGGGGCCACCACTTGAGTTGATTCTTGGGGCCACCATTGGAGCTGATTCTGGGGGCCCACCAGTGGAGCTGTTTCTTGGGCCCCACCAGTGGAGATGATTCTTGGGCCCCACCAGTGGAGTTGATTCTTGGGACCCACCAGTGGAGTTGATTCTTGGGGCCCACCAGTGGAGTTGTTTCTTGGGGCTCACCAGTGGAGATGATTCTTGGGGCCCACCAGTAGAGGTGATTTTTGGGTCCACCAGTGGAGCTGATTCTTGGACCCACCAGTGGAGTTCATTGTTGGAGCCCACCAGTTGAGTTGATTGTTGGGCCCCACCAGTGGAGTTGATTCTTGGGACTCACCAGTGGAGATGATTCTTAAGGTCATCAGTGGAGTTGATTCTTAAGGTCACCAGTTTAGTAGATTCTTGGGCCCCACCAGTGGAGTTGATTCTTGGGGCCCATCAGTGGAGATGATTCTTAAGGTCACCAGTGGAGTTGATTCTTAAGGTCACCAGTTTAGTTGATTTTTGGGCCCCACCAGTGGAGCTGATTCTTGGGGCCACCAGTGGAGATGTTTCTTGGGGCCACCAGTAGAGGTGATTCTTGGGGCCACTAATGGAGTTGATTCTTGGGGCCACCCGGGGAGTTGATTCTTGGGCCCCAAGGAGAGATTGAACAGGTCTGTAGCTATAGTGACCAGCGCTGGCAGTCTATCACAAGAGATAGAACAGGTCTGTAGCTATAGCGACCAGCACTGGCAGCCTATCAGGAGAGATAGGTCTGTAGCTACAGCGACCAGTGCTGGCAGCCTATCATGAGAGATTGTACAGGTCTGTAGCTATAGCAACCAGTGCTGGCAGCCTATCAGGAGAGATTGAACAGGTCTGTAGCTATAGTGACCTGAGGAGCTGATGCAGCCCATACAAGAGGGGGTGTCTAGGAATAGGTAGGACACTGTTAATGGACACATATCGCAAAGTGACTTGTTTTTGCAAGATCTTTCACATAAAAAGCAGCAATCCCTGTAGTGAGACAACCCCTTTAAGTGTAAAAAAAATATTAAAAGTTCTAATCACTGCCCCTTTTGCCATTTTCCAAATAAGAAACATAAAATAATAAAAAAGTTCCCCATATTTGGTATCGCCACATCCGAAAAAGTTCAATCGCCAAAATTGTGGGGGTTTTTTTGGTCATTGCACATCTCCTAAAATTGAAATAGAAGTGATCGAAAAAAATTGCATTTATTCCAAACAGCCCGCAAAAAGTGCCGCCTCACTCATGTCCGTAGTTAGAAGTACAAAAAAAGTTATTGGTTGCGGAAAATGGCGTTGCGGCAAAAATGTAAAAAAATTTCAAAAATACAAAAATGTTTGGAATTATTTTACGGTAATAAAACATAACGAAACCCGACATGTTTGGCATTGCCGGATTCGTATCAACCTGCAGAATACAGGGAACACATCATTTATACCCAAGATTCAACGTCGTAAAAACAAAACTCCCGCAAACATGGCGCAAGTAAAAAATTTTCACATTTTACCCCAATTAGATTTTTTTTTGCGGTTTCCCAGTACATTCTATGACACCATTAGAAACTACATCTTCTCCCGCAAAATAAAAGCCCTCATATGTCTAGGTAGGTGGAAAAATAAAAAAGTTATGGCTCTGGGAAGTGGTTTATGGGTGTTTTGGTGCATAAAGCGCATGTAAAACGTGTATTGTGTGCATCAAAATAAGCAACAAAAAACATAGTATGAACCAGGAAAACAATGTCATTTGTTGCAGAGCTTTTTGCTGAAGAAAATCCGGAGCATAATCCAGTTGTAACGCAGGAACAAGCAGCTTTTTAAAGATTTTTCAATTTTTTTCTCTTGTATGTCATCTCCAAACGACTGATGAGCTTTTTTCAATACTGGAACAGCCCTTTAATAGTTTGCCTTCCTAGTGGTGGTTGGAGCTGCCGAAATATTTGCAATCATCAAGATGTGCAAAACGCAACAGTAGCAAGTAGGAGCTCAGACCTCTACCACAATATAATGTTATATAATATAGGATCGAATAGATGATAAACAGCGCCATCTCCTGGCTCAGTATGGTAATGTCAATGAAACTTTGTAGCAAAATGTATATATTCTCTGCCAGGACCATCTATGAGTTGTCATAATGTAACAGAGACCCTGATATCACTGATGTATTATGTAACTGAAGGCATCTGTTCAATTCTATGCAGTTTATTTTGCCTTAGGATACACAGTTTAGTAATTGTACTCTTAGGCCTCGTTCACACGGCTTATTTTGCCGCGGATTGGCGCCGTACTCCGCGCCGGATTTGCGCTGCAGTATGGCGCCAATCCGTCGGAGTCATTACGGTAATCCACTGCTCTCATAGAGAACAGTGGATTCCGTCGCTCCACCCCGCTTGGCGAATCCGCCGGGCGGGGAGAATGTGACATGCACATTATCCAGTGGATAACGCGCCGTGGATAATGCAAGTCTATGGGGCCGGGGAGCGGTGCCCCCGCCGCGCTCCGCCCCCGCCCCCGTCCCGCCCCTTATTCACGGCGGATTTGTGAGCCGGATTGCGCGCACAAATCCGTCGGGAATAAGCCGTGTGAACCCGCCGTTGGAACGTTCACACAGCAAAGGAAAAATACTGCTGGATTTTCTGACCGGTATTTAGTCTTTTTTGGCAGGGGGGTGGCTTTTGTCCATGGTTTGTGGATTCACCCATCCCCCTTTGCACCCACATGTTCATGATCTGCCCGAAAACCGTTTGTTTGTCTTATCTGTATTTTTGCATTTGTACAATCTCCTCATATGTTATACTGTGGCTTTTCTGCATGCTGGTGTGAACTAGTATCAATTCAATGTGCAGTTTTTTATCATTTAATTGTCCCCTTAGTGGAGGGGTGTGTGAGCTACTGCTCAGCAATTACCTGCACCTATTTATTTTTCCCAAGTAGCACAGGGGACTGTTTTGCCTTCTACTGGGTTCAGTCACTAGTCCAGCCATTGAGCTATAAGTATGGCCTTTGGTGTATTTTTGAGTAAATAATATCCCATTTTTCTGTGATTATTTTGACTGTATATTACCTTCATACAGTGACCATATAGTGGTAGACACCAGTGTACACAGGCTCTGCAGACTGTAATTTAAAACCCCCATAAAAGTGACCCTTTTAGTGGTAGAACCCAAATGTTTCACCCGACCCCTGCAGACTGTTTTATTACCTCCATAAAATTGCCAAAATAGTGGTAGAAAAACCAGTGTACACCGGGTTTTCAGACTGTAATAATTTTCCCCTTTAAAGGACCCCTAAGTGGTAATGCCAGTGTAAAAGGAAATCTGCAGACGTTTTTTCCTCCTTTCAGTGACCCAAAAATTGCGGTTGACACCAAATGTACACAGGCTCTGAAGGGTTATTACCTCCTTTCCGTGACCCTATATGGTTGACACCGTGAAAACAGAATCGCGACTTATATTTCCTTCCCTACAGTGGGCCAAAATTTTTAAGGGGAGACACCCTTTTCCCCAGGCAAATGCAGACTGTTTTATTACCCTCCCCTACAGTGATTCCCTATAGTGGTTTGACACCCCTGAAAACCCGGCTTCCCCCCAGACTGTAAAATTACCTCCATTATTGAACCCTTTAAATGGAAACACCAGTGGGACACGGCTCTGCAGACTGTTATTTCCTCCTTTCAGTGACCATAAAGGGTAACAAAAAGTGTACAAACCCGGGCCCCGCAACTGAAAAATTACCTCCATACAGTGATCAAAAAGTGGGGAGACACCAGTGTAACAGGGTTGGTTTCGGGCTTTTATTTCCTCCTACAGAGCCTTAAAACTGGAAAAAACCTTTGTAAACAGGGTCGAGACTTATATTACCTCCCAAAAAGTGTCCAAATAGTGGGAATACTAGTGTAAAACAGGCTCTGTAGCAGTTTCGGGGGCTGGGGGGCTGGGGCCCCCAGGGGGGGTTGGGTCTTGGGGGCCCACCTTTCTGTAAAAAGAAAATATTACCCGGCCTCTCGGACATAAAAAAGCCCCTTTTAAACCCCATAATACAGTTTGCAAAACGAACTGTATTTTTGCAGTAAAAATTGCAAGTGAGTCACACATTTGTCAGTCTAACTATCATAGAAACAGGGCTAAGTAGCTCCACCCAAAATCCCAAAACCCCAACCCCCGGCCGAATACAATACCCCTCCACCCACATACGATAACCCCCTCCCCCCCACCCTCATATCCCCCTCCACTCACCCTACAAATTCCCCTCCACCCCCCATTTAAAAACCCCCCCCACCCACATACAAAAATCCCCCACCACCCCCTTTTCAATATCCCCCTCCACCCACATCAATATTCCCCTCCACCCCACCGATATCCCCCCCCACCAAAATACAATCTCCCTCCACCCACATAAAAAATCACCCTCCACCCACAAAAAATATCCCTCCCACCCCCATAAAAATTTTCCCCCCCCACCCAATACAAAATTTTTCCCCCCCACCCCCCTACAAAATCCCCCTTTCCCTGTTTCCCTTTGGGCACGCAAATTCCACCTTTTAAAATAAAAACCAGCAAAAATTAAAAGTGTAAGTCCTAATCACAGGGTAAAGGGGTTCCCCCACTCTTAGGCCCCCGTTCACAAAGGCCTTTTTTTGCCCGGGGTTTGCCCCCCGGATTGACATCGTTTAATCCTCGGCAAAAACCGTCAGAAAAAAGTAAAAAGCCTTTTTCCCATTGGGTTTCAATAGAAAAACGGCTCATCGTTCACAAAACGCGTAAATTTTTTTGCCGGATTTGGGCCCCCGCGGATTGACGACGGCAATCCGGACGGAAAAAAAATGTGCAGGGCAATTATTTACGGGCGGGTTCACCACCAAAAATTTATTTTGGGGATGGTAAATTTCCCTCGGGAAACTTAGACAAAACGTGCCCACACTTAGTACATTTATATGCAATGATTTTTACCGATTTCAGGGGAAAGTAAATTTTCGATTTGGGAATCCAATGTTTAAAAACGTTTTTGAAAAAAGCTGTGGAACATTTGCCTTACAATCAGGCAAAATGTACGGGCCACTATAAACCCCCAACCGATTTAACTTAAAAAACACTGCCATAAAAGACCCCATAGTGGCCACAAACCCCTCAGGTAAAAAAACCTACAACACCACCCTATTTGAGAACCCCCATAGAGGTCGGGCACCCGGGTTTAGGTTTTAACCTACAAAAACCACCATTTGGGGGACCACATAGAGGGGCAGACCCAGCTCAGGTATAAAACCCGCAACAAACCCATATATAGAAAACCACAAAAAGGTCAGGAAAACCTGCCAAGGGATAAACCTCAACACCACCCCCATAGAGACCAATAAAAGATAGATCCCCGCTCAGAATAACCTACAACACCATAAAATAGAGACCCCCATAGAGGGCAGACACCCGCTCGGTAAAAAACCCACACCACCATTTAGAGACCACATAAGGCAGAAAACCACTCAGGTATAACCTGCAAAAACCCCCTATATAGGCCACTTTTAAAGGGCAGACACCTGCTCAGGGGATAAACCCACAACCCACCATTTAGAGCCACATAGAGGGCAGGGGCAAACCCGCTCAATTAAAAACCCACAAACAAACCCCCATTTAAGACCACATAGAGGGCAGACACCACTCAGGTAAACCTACAACACCCCCCCATATTTGAGACCCCATTAGAGGTCAGACACCAACTCAGGGATAACCTTTCCCCCACCCTATAAGGGCCAAAATAAGGTCAGACAACCCCCGCTCAGCTATAACCTTAAAAACCCAAACCTTATAGAACCCCCATAGAGGCAGCACCAGCTCCCCGGTAAAACCCCCCACCACTTTTTAGAGACCCAAAAAGGTCAGACAAACCCCCCCAGGGAAACCCACAACAAACCCCCCTTTTAGAGACCACATAGGGTCAGGGAAAACCCCCTCAGGAAAAACCAACCCCAACCCCCACATAGAGACCACAAAAAAGAACAGATACCATCAGGTATAACCTACAACCCACCCCTATGGAACCCCCATAGAGGACAGACACCAGCTCAAGGGGAAACCACAACACCCCCAAAAAGAGACCAAATGAGAGGGCCGACACCAGCTCAAAGGGATAACCTACAAAACCCCATATAGAGACCACATAAGGTCCCCCCCCGCTCAGGTTTTAACCCCAACACCGGGCCCTATTTGAGACCACATAGAGGTCAGAACCAGCTCAGATAAAAACCTAAAAAACACAAAACCCTTAGAGAAACCCCATAGAAAGGGCCCAAAAACCCCGCTCAGGGATTAAGCTACCCCCCGCCATATAGAGACCGCTTTGGGGGTCAGAAACCCGTTTAGGGATAAAATACCCAAAACCGCCTTTTAGGGGCCACATAGGGGGTCAGACCCAGCTTAGGTATAACCTACAACACCGGGCCCTATAGAGACCCACTAAAAGGTTTTAAAACCCAGCCAGGAAAAACCCACAAAAAACTGCCAATGAGGGCCCCCATAAGGTCAGACACCAGCTCCCGGGATAACCTACCACACCACCATATAGAGGGGCCACATAGAGGTTTAGACACCCCTGGGTATAACCTACAAAACCGCCATATAAAAGGGCCCCCAAAAAGAAAGGGCAGACACCAAACTCGGTTTAACCTACAACACCGCCATAAGAGACCACATAGAGGGCAGACCCAGCTCCCGGTAACCCCCAAAAAACCGCCTATAGAGACCACATAGAGGTCAGATACCCGCTCCCGGGTATAACCAAAAACCCACCATAAAGGAACCAGATAGAGGACAGGGGCACCCCGCTTTAAATATAACCCACAACACCACTATATAGAGACCACATAGAGGGCAGGGCCCCCAGCTCAGGGTTTTTAAACCTTAAAAACACCACCTTTTTAGAGACCCAAAAAACGTCGAACCAGCCAGGTTTTAAAACCACAAAAACCACTAAATAGAGGGCCACATAGAGGTCAGGGCACCACTCAGGGGATAAAACCCACAAAAAACCGCCATTTTAGAAAAACCCCTAGGGTTTAGACACCAGCTCAGGTATAACCACAACACCCCCATATAGAGGGCCCCCATAGAGGGGGCAGACACCAGCTCAGGTATAAAACCCAACCCCCACCATATTGAGACCACAAAGACGTCAGACACAAGCTCAGGTATAACCTACAACACCGCCCCAAAGAGACCCCTTTGAAAGGGCAAAAAACCCCAAATAGGTAAAACCTACAACAACCCCCATATAGAGACCAAAATAGAGTTTAGGGCACCCCGCTCAGGTTTACATCACATTAAAAATAAAAAAAAACCCCTGAAATCAGGGGGCCCCCCTGGAGAGTTTTTATCTGATTGGGGCGGGTTTTCTTCTCTTGAGTTTGTTATATTCCCTTTTCTTCTGCATTTGTTCCCACCCGCCTACTGTGGAGGTTGTTTAGGGGGGCCCCCTTTAGTATTTAAGTGCAGGGGGGGGGGCCCCCCCCTTTAAAAAGCCAAGGGGCCCCCTTTTTATTAGCCCGGGGCCCCCCTTTTATTAAACCAAGGGGGCCCCCCATTTTCATTAGCCCGGGCCCCCTTTGTGTACCGGGTCCCCCCTTTTTAGTAGCCAGGGGCCCCCTTTTTTAGTAGCCCCGGGCCCCCCCTTTATTTTTTGTTTAAAGGGGCCCCCTTTGGGGACTAGCCAGGGGGCCCCCTTTTTTAAATAGTCAGGGCCCCCCTTAGTAGTTGCCAGGGCCCCCTTTGAAGTAGCCGGGGGCCCCCTTTTTTTTATTTAGGGGGCCCCCCCTTTTTTTTAATAAAGGGCCCCCCCTTTTGTAGTAAAACCCCGGCCCCCTTTTTTTTTTGCCGGGTAAACCCCTTTGTAATAGCCAGGGCCCCCTTTAAAAATTTAAAGGGGGGCCCCCCTTTGGGAGTTGCCCCGGGCCACCTTTGTAGTAGCCAGGGGCCCCCTTTATTTTAGTCGGGCCCCCTTAGTAGTATCAGGGCCCCCCTTTGTAATTTGCCAGGGGGCCCCTTTTTAGTAGTCCCGTGCCCCCCTTTGTAGTAAATCAGTGCCCCCTTAGTAGTAGCCTGGGGCCCCCCTTTATTTTAGTAGGGCCCCCCCTTTGTAGTAGCCCCGGGCCCCCTTCAAATTTTTGTCAAAGGGCCCCCCTTAAATAGTAGTCCCGGGCCCCCTTTTAAAATTTTTGCAGGGCCCCTTAGTAGAGGCAAGGGCCCCCCTTTAAATTTTTGTCCGGGCCCCCTTAATTGTAGCCAGGGGGCCCTTTTATGTAGAAAAAATAAAGAAACAGAAAAAAAACAAACAAAAAAAAACAAAAAAGCCACTTACCTGGGTCCCGGGTCCCGCTCCAGCTGCCGCCGGCCCCTTCTTGCGGCGCTGCAAAACGGCCCGGTGATGTGACGTCCCGCGCCCCCTACGTCAGCAGAAGGGGCCGGCGCCCGGCAGGCTGAAGGCCAAACACCTTCAGCCAGGGAATCAGCAGAGCGCAGCGCTAGTGGCACTCGGCTCCGATGACACCGCGCAGCCCCGGGAGTCGGGGACATCAGTCCCCAACTCCCGGGCCGGTTTCTGAGCGCTCGGGACGCAGGTCCCGGGCGTTCAGGGACCGGATGCGCGGCCGGGCCCCCGGGACACGGCACGCCTCCGGGGCCCACAGCGCTCGGGGGGCCCCCGGGGGATTCACCGATACCCCCGGCGGCCCAGTCCGAGCCTGCTCTGCAGACTGTATATTATCTCCATACAGTGACCATATAGTGGTAGGTACCAGAGTACACAGGCTCTGCAGACGTTTAATTGACTACAGTGCAGTTACATCTAGGGACTCATCGGAGAAGTCTTCTAGGACTGGATTTTTTCTTTTCCCTTTTCTTCTCCATCCTGTCCAGACCGCCATGATGACGGTCACGAATCGTCCCTGCAAAATTTAACACACAAACATCTTAGAATTCTAATTTTTACAGTACTTCCCTACCTGTGGCCACCTCTGTACAAACTTTACATGGTGTGATAGGTGGGGTGGTTATGGGGTGATAGCTGGAGGTGATGAGATCATGAGGTGATAGGTGGAGGTTGTATTTTGTGTTGGCACTAGGATGCATGACACAATATAACGTTCCATAACCAGCCATGGTAAAACTGACAGCTGTAGCATGATACTATCAAGATGGGGCGGTCCATGGATACTTGTCCTTTCCCACCCTATATATACAGCCCGCAGCCACCCCAGAAGCGGACCATCACATTACAGCGTCCACATCTGATGGGAACCGACCTTCCCCTTTCCCCTGGTG
>JAODAL010084156.1:0-11014 GCA_025379985.1 Phyllomedusa bahiana
AAAAGGGGGTTTTGGCCACGGGCAGAACCGGGTCCTACCCCTATGAACCGAGAGCCCGGGGCAAAACAGGAAACCTGTTCATGTAAAACGAGGTCAGGATTTTTCCACCCAATCGCAACCATACACATCCCGTCATAAACTCGCACCCCCACATCCACCCGCCTATTCGAAATCGATTTGCTGCCGCCAAAATTACAGAAGCGCCAAAAAAGGGCCATTTTAATAGATGATGCACATTTTTTAAACCCTTTAATTACGATGATCGGGAAAATTTTCGATCACCATAAAAAACCTTGCCGATTTCACTTTGTCTAAAAATCGTCAACATTTTCTACACCACAACATTGCGAATGAAAGTTGGCGTTTAAACGCCAAAATCCATACATGGCGCCCTTTAAATGGGTTGTCTCATAGAGACAATTGTTTCATAGAGTCAGCAGAATTCTTTCATTCATGCATCCTATCACTTCTTGGTCAAATTGTCGAAATTACAATGAGGTCTGTGAATTTGATTCTCTGATTATCTAGTTTAGAAAAACAATCTCCTGCTACCAGGTCCAGAAAGCTTCAGAGCAAAAGTAAAAAATAGTAATTATTTTTTTTTTCTGAAAGATCAAAACACACAACTTCCAGGCTGCCAGCAGTTCTGTGTTGTCTGTGTATAGTAACTCCCGCTATCAAAAGACAGGGGGGGAGAACAAAAAACAGGTCAAACTAGAAAAACCGAAACCCCCAGAAGGTGATAAAATCTTTTTGAGCTCCTCAACAAAAAAAATGAACAAAGCAAAAAAATTTGGGAAACCGCTTCTTTAAAATTTCCCTTAATGTTGAAAGCTAATCTTTGTAGTGAGACGATCCCTTTAAGTATAAATAATACTGCTATATTTCAGAGAACTCACGTGGTACTGCTGCAGAGCCAAAGGCTATTAACTTTCTATTTCTTACAAGATGCATATCATTCTTGCACCTGAATGGGGCTCCTCAACCTCTGGGCCCCATACCAGTTGCTAATCTGCTATGGCTATAGTCTCTGAGATAACAGAATTCCTGGGTTTTATTAAAAATCTGTACGCTCCCCACCACATATACATTTATAATTTAAACTCTTATGTGGTTAAAAAACTTTTTGCGTCTATGTGGACAGCACTTCTTTCATCGAGAATGGACTCCCTATAACTGTGCCTCTGATTATGTTGGTCTTCCCTCCACCACCGGTTTTTTCTATTGCCTTAGGTGATTCCACGCTTTTTGCGGGGTGTACCGTGTGGGGCCACAAAGGACTGGGTGTTATAGAAGTACATGCTGCCAATACACGTCAGGGAAAACAAGTTTAAACAACTCCAGAAGCAAAATTACCGTAGATACAGGCCATATTTCAGGCCATATTGCAGTGCAATTGTGGCCTGAAATATGGTCTGAAAGACACTGCGTGAACATACCCTTAGGGTACTAGTCATCTGCATTCATTTTCCTACTCCAGACTTCTGTGATTTATGGATAACATTATTTTTTTTTTTGCTTTTCCTTTTCTTTAAATGTATTTTTACCACACAGTTTTTCCCTTATTCTTAGGGGTTTCTATTCTGTCTATCCAACTGCTTATGACTTAGAACAATTGCCGCATGAAAACAAAAACCCAAAAAAACGGATCCCAGTTTTTTTTTTAAAATTTTAAAATGAATTCGAAATTTTTGGATTTTAGATGATCATGTTGGTGCTGAAAAATAAAATTAAAAAATCATTTAGGATACTGTTTCGCTAATAAAAGTGAAAAAAAAAAAAAAACATTTAGGGCCACATGTATGAAAACTGTCTAGGTCTAAAACTCCTTTTTTCCCAAGCAACCAATCAACGCCCCTTTAAATTTTTTATAAGTGCCTGGGAAAAAAGAGAGGGGGCCCCTGATTGGTTGCTATGGGCAACAAAGTGAATTTTAGACCTAGACAGTTTTCATACATGAAATGCTTCTGACCTCCATTGCAGCACTGCCACCATCCGCCATCTCCCTCAGTGCTTCTGTTGAATCTAGCTGCTGCTCATTGACTGCTGTGGTCACTTGTCATGTCTCATCACAGTCCAGAATTGAATGGCTCCGAGCTGTGACATCAGCAATGAAATATGGCTGCAGCAGCTGATCAGTGGTTGCCACAGTCTCAAGCCAACAACAAAAGTATAAAGAAGAACTTTGGGAAATGGCAGATGGTGATTGCATTGGAACAGATGTGAAGTTGGACATTATCAGGGCACCAGTAGTCGAAATAGATTTTTTTTTTTTAATGAAGTGGACAACCCCATTAACATAATTGTATGAAAGGGGTTTCCAGTTCATATACATACTAAACATAGGAGGTACTGGTAAGTCCTGGTGTTAGTATGTTCCTATGTTGCAGGTTTACTTGGCAATTCCTTTACACATAGGAGACTGGTGTCAACTGCTAATTGCCACTAAAAGGTGCAAACATACCCCCACTATTTCACCCCACTTTTTTTTGGTTTCCCAGTCTATTCTATAAGGAATTGACACCTTTAAAAGACAGTTTTAATCCCCAAAAAAAACCCTCAATGTCATCACATAGGAAAATAAAAAAGTTATTGCTCTTGGAAGGTGGGGAGGAAAAAATCAAGACCAAATTTTTATACTTTTCCAAATACGGCTCCCCCCACCGTCTCTTACTTTCTTTTCCCAAACTGACATCTTTTTTTTTTCGTAGGCGGCAAATAAAATTTTGTTTTTTTGTTTTTTCAATAACAATGGCACATAAACAATGTCATTGCTAACACGGGCTCATGGAAACAGGGGGGAAACAAGATGTCTGCAGGAGCGCTGGTCTCTCCACACCCCTTTCACACTGTGATTTATGCAGTAAAAACTCCAAGCAACTGCAGATCTCCCTGATGATTCTTGAAAAATTGTGGCAAATATTTTCTGCAATGTGTGAACAAACCCAATATAAATGTTCATACAAGCAGGGCCAGCGCGAGAAAAGACCATTGTCAGGAAAAGTGGGGTCTTTTCTCTATTCAATATATCAGCAGGGGGAAAACCAAAATCTATCTTAAAATTACAAAGGGGCCCGTGGTAAGAGGCCTTCTGACTTTAAAGCCGATATCACACACACTTTTTCATGGTGTTTTTTGGTTCCAAAAACACCACAAGAACAGCATGCATGCATTTCCATGATTCATCTACCGACCAGTCTCTAACCTGCCCTTTCATCCAAAAACCCGGGAAATGCGGGTCACTCCGCCAAACCGCTATCTCTCCACTAACCTCTTCCGATCCCGCAACAGGTTTCCGCACCCACACTCCACGAAACGGCTCAACTAAAGTCCAATGCCCCTAACAGCAAAATCTCGGGAAAACCACTCATTTGTTGGTTTCTTCGATCCTCTCAGCTTTTGAACTGTTGATCACCAATTTCCCTCAGCATCCCGGCCCCTTTGGGCCTCCGGGGACACCGCCTCCTTGGTTCCATCTTACCTTTCAACCGCCCCTTCAGTGTCTCATTTGCAGGTTCTCCCTCCTCCCCTTTCCTCTTGCGTCGGGTTCCTCAGGATCCATTCTTTCCTCTCCTCTTCTCAACTATACACCCCCAATTTGGGGACAAACCATCAGCAGATTTGGCTTCAGTACCAACCCCCACGCGATGACACCCAATTATACACCCCCCTCGAGACTCACTCCCTCTGCTACAAAACACCAGGGCTGCCCTGGTCTCTGACATCATTCTCCCGATCTTAAACTAAACCTTACTAAAACTGAACTTCTAGTCACCCCCCACGACTAACAGACCTTTCCCTGCCCTTTCTGCCATGTGTGCCCACCATACTCCAGGGGCAGGCCCCCTGTCTTGGGTTATACAAAATTTGATCTGCCCCCACCCCATATAACCAATCCCTAGTCCGCTCCTTGCCCCTGCACCTCAAAACATCTCCAGAAATCCTCCTTTTCTCACGGGGAAACAACTCAAACTCTCATTGTTTGCTCTTATTCATTTTTCGTCTCGACTACTGTAACTCCTTGCTTTCGGTTCCCTCTGTGCAAACTCTCCCCTTTCCAATCTGTCCTGAATGCAGCAGCCCAGGCTTGTTTTTTATTCCAGCCGCTATAACTGATCCCTCTACCCTTTGCAGTCACTGCACGGGTTTTGCCTATCCAGTACAGATACAACATAAACTCATCACTCTCACTCATAAGCCTCCACAACGCTGCTCCCTCCCTACATCTCCTCCCTCATCTCTGTCTAACCACCTACCCACTCACCTCCGCTCTGCTGATGATATCAGGTTACACTCATCAATCATCCGAACCTTCCCATGCCCGTCTCCAAGACTTCACACGTGCGTCACCAGTTCTCGGGAAACATGCTACCGCGGGCGATCAGGCACACTCAGAACTCTCATACTTTAAAAGGGCCCTGAGAATACACTTCTCCCTCTGGCCTACCAAAAATCCCAATGCTAACACCCCCTCCTCCCCCCACCCCTCCCTAGCCACTCATCTCATTTTTCGGCACTTTAATGTATAAAGAAGTTTCTTGTCAGGTGCAGGTTCAAAACCGAAATTTCTATGTTAAAAAAAAACAAACAATTTATGTCACATGGCTGGACCATTGTAAATCTAGCACTTCTTGCCCTTCGTCTCTCCCGTACATCCTAATAGATTGTAAGCTCTTGCCAGCAGGGCCCTCACACCTTGTGTCTCATCTGTAAGTACTTTTAATGTGTAATGTCTGTACATTTACCCTCCAAATTGTAAAGTGCTGCGGAATATTTTGGCGCTATATAAATAAAGATTATTATTATTATTATTATTATTATTATTATTATTCATCCTTTTTTGATGTTTTTCTTGTGGCATTTTTACAAAATAATGTATCAAGATATATGCTTTTTTAAGTGATGTTATTCCCATTGCATATCTCCTATAACTTATCATGTGATTCTTAGATTGTTGTTTAATGATTTATCTTTGAATCTCTAGATAAGTTATTTGAAAGAAATTTTAAGTTAATTAGATGACAATCAGGTGTGGAGTGGGTGACCTGTTTTATTTAAAGAACAGGAGTCCACTTGGACTCCACTAATCCACAGTCGGCCAGACTGTAGAGGAATTCAAAACCATTTACACCCCTTCCCCCCAGGAGTGGTCAACTAACAACAGCAAGGCATATGACAGACCACAAGATCACAGGAATTTAAGGTTATCACTAAGCAAAGCTTAGCTCACATTAGCTAATGTTAATATGCATGATTGTGAAAGAATGATGCAGGGGGGGAGTATTGGGTGTCTGGTGGTGACACCCCGACTGCGCCAGCCCATTGCCCTTAGCAACCACTCGCACCCCCAGGTTCCCTTGGTATCCTAAGGTTCTTTTTGTATTGCGGGGTGGGACCTGCAGTGTGGCGGCGGTCAATAACTGAACACAACACAACGGTTTTCTGGGTCTTTGAGGTGTTTACTTGGTTCTCCAGCAGTTTAGCTTGAAATCCACTTGGTTTGTCAGAACGTCGGCTTCCAGCCACACCAGCAATCGCACAGTCACAGAGAGGTCCTCTTTAACCTATCTCCCTGCACTGCCCGAGTTTTCTGATGTCACTCAGAAAGCTTAGCCACTCCAGGGTACATGCTGGTTTAGTGTAGCTACCTATCGGCTTGTTCCTTTCTGTCTAGGATCTCCTACGGTCTCATAGAGGTAAAGAACCTTTCCTGGCCTCAATCCCGATTTTCTCTGCTTTCACTAAACTTTATATATGTTTGCAGGCCTCTCCTCCCACAACAACCACAACAAGCCTCCATCCCTCATTCCACTGGACACCTCGTTGAGGGGCTTGCTCCTCCTCTGTCTCTCTCTAGACACACAGAAGCAGATTTATCAAGGCAGTTGAGCCAGAATTCTGGCTCCATTTGCACCAAAAACAAGCTTTTCGCCACATTTACTATGTGTTTTAGACAGTTTCAGATGCTTCTGTGCCTCATCCGACAAAAGGGTGTGTGGCTTCATACAAAATGGGGCATGTCTTAATTGAGCCAGAGTTTTGTCGCAGTTTCTGCCGTGAAAGTAAGCCAACTTAATTGTAGTACAAACTTAGAATAGACAGTTCCAACCTGCACCAGATTTAACAACACTATGAAAAATGTGTCTTAACGTAAGACACTAATGATAAGCCTGCACCACACTCTCTGCCTGTCACACTCTGCAGCTCTTATCCCCCTCTGCAGCAGCTAGAACCCCCTGCTTCTCCAGCCCAGCTCCACCCACCGAGCTCACTAGTTGGCTGCTGACCCACTGTACCCACAAAACAGCCAAAAACTGCCTGAAACGAACTCTAAACTGTTAACCCTTTACTACTGAACAGGTTAACCCCTTATCTGCTACAACCAGGCCACCCATTTCCTGTATCCCATAGTAACCCACTGTCCTCAACAGTTGTAACACAAGTATAGCTATACCTTACTATTGTCCACCTTCAGGAGGACATTGAACAACAAGGATTGCAAAGCCTTTGCTTTCCAGAAAGAACATAGTTTCCCATCTGCAGTTTGCTAAATATCATGTGGAAAAGCCAGAAGGCTATTGTAGCAGTTAAGTAGAGAGGAGATAATTAACTGTATAAAACCCGATACATGTTTTACTTCTTTGTCTAAAGGTTACCTCTTTATTCCTGTTTCTAAACTGTTGTAACATTCCAAAGAGACTTTACCTACAAGTGATGCAGAATATTTACTGTCAAGTCTACTAAGTTATTTAAGTTTACTGCATCTTTAGGTCTGGTTGACACCACCAGATAAACTATACAGTGTGTGCCCTGGAGAAAAGAATACTGCAACCATTGGTGCATTCAAGCCACGGTGCCAAACTGAAGACGTGTTACAGGATTATTGCAGCCACTCCAACCAGCACTGTGACATTTGTATTGGGGATCCTTTCCTGCTTAACCCCTTCCTGAGGGACGGTCATAATAATAGGGCTCTAAGTTTTTTCCTCCTTGCCTTCTGAAAACCATAGCTTTTTTTATTTTTCCACCTACATAGACGTATGAGGGCTTTTATTTTGCAGGACAAGAAGTACTTTCTAAGAGTGTTATTCATATTAACATAGAATATACTGGGGAAAGACAAGAAAATTGTAAGTTGGGCAAAATGCGAAAAAAACGTACGAGTACCATGTTTGCGGGAGTTTTTTATTTACGGCATTCATTTTTCGGTAAAACAATGTGTTATCTGTATTCTACAGTTTGATATGCATCCGGCAATATCAAACATGTAGGGTTTCCGTTATGTTTTGGTACCGTAAAAAAATTCCCAAAACTTTCTATTTATGCGGCAGCGCCATTTTGTGCGACCGATAACTTTTTTGTTCTGACACATATGGACGTGAGGTGGCATTTCTTGTGGGCTAAAGTGTACTTTTTATTGCTAGCAGTTTGGAATGCAATTCTTCTTTTATGATCACTTTTATTCCAATTTTTATAGGATGTGAAATTACCAAAAAAAACGCTATTTTGGCATTTGGAATTTTATTTTCTTCTACGATGTTCAGCGTACGGGACAAATGATGTTATATTTTAATAGATCAGACTTTTCGGATGCGGCGATACCAAATATGTGTAACTTCTTTATTATTTTATTTTATTATTTGTAAAATTTCGAAAGGGGGTGATTTGAACTTTTAATACTCTTTCATGTCTTTTATACATTAAAACTTTTTTTTTTTTACTTTAACTTTAAGTCCCTCTAGGGCTCTTCACCTAGGGGGCATGATCATTTATATATTTACAATGCATTAGGGTGTACAAAGATGGGGCCTGGGGCCGGAAGTGGGGAAATTCAAAACATGGATGCTGTGGAAGCTTTCACAAGCCTTCCCGCTGCCATGTTAGGTGATCGGGACTCTGCGATTTCACTTCTGATGCTCCAATCGCAGTGAGGAATGTTGCACAGCACTGTTTCTAATTGATTTAGGGGTTAAACAGCCGGGTGTTAGCTGCAATTAGCCACTAACAACCGGAGACTGTGTAGCGGAATTGCGCTGTGATCCTGCTACAAAGCCCCTTACCGGCATCAGGACATAGCCATACGTCCTATGTTGGTAAGGGGTTAAAGGAATAATCCTATGTAGCACATTGATGGCATATCTATAGTATATTCCATTAATGTGTGATAGATTTGAGTCTCACTTATTGGGTTTTCACCTTTACTCCCTATTCTGTTCTATAGGAGTTCCGAGTACATCTGAACACACTGCTTGGCTGTATTTGAAATTTACATAGAACAGAATGAAGACTACAGTACAAGCATGACTAACTCTTTGTTCTGAATGAAGACATTTGGGGACTTATTAACAAGAAAAGTCCCGTAGGTGGGATACACACCTATTGCACATTGATGGTTTATCCTATCGATATGTCATCAATATGTCATCACACAATTTACTCCTGGGTTGTCACAGAGGGACCTGAAGTTGGCAGTTCTTGGGAGGAAACCAACCAACTTGACAGAGTTAAAGCTAGTTTGTACTGAGAAAAAGGCTAAACTTCCTCCATGCTGATATATAGGACTAGTCAATAATTATTGGAAACATTTAGATGCAGCTATTAATGCACAAGGAGGTCAAACTAGATAATGAATGCAGAGGTTCACATACTTTTGCTACTCACAGATATTTGATATTGGATAATTTTCTTCAAAAAAGTGTTGTTTTGTTTTTCTTTTAGAACCTATGTGAAAATCTGATGTGGTTTTTAAATCAAATTGATGCAAAAGTATAGAACAAACAAAAATGACACAGCACCTCTATAAATATTTGAGCTAATTAAATTCTTGACCAACAATTACTGGTAAATTGTCTTAGAGATATAAAGGGATGTTCTATGAGGAATATTGGATAACAAACATCCATATACTGTTTTTGCCCTGGGGGCCCTCAGCTGTCTCTCTCCACCCTTAAAGCGAACCTGTCACAAAGATTTTGCCCCCTTGCTGAGGGAAGCACAAGCTAGTAACAGAAATGCTGTTTCCAGCGCTTTGTCCCTTATTCTGTAAGGTGCTGTAGTTTTAGAGTATTTAGGGTGACATGTATGAACGGGGCTGTGCCAGAAGTCTGGCGTAATTTCAGTCTGAAAACTGTCGCAGCCCCATTCGCTTTATTTTTAATGACCAATATCACACACCAACATCAGGCACATTACAGAGCACCCGTGGCACTTTATAATGCGCCTGAGATCGGGGGTGTGCTGAATGCGTGTTACACTACAACCGTGAGATGCTACACATTTATGTCTTTTTAACAGCAAATTCAGGTGTATTACTGCTGGAACAGGTAGACCATTTTAAAAGTGGTTTACCTGAGCCAGAAATGTCGATTAGTAGCTAGAAAGCGCTAAATTTATGACCCGTAGTAGAACAGGTACATAGATTCAGGCGCATTCTACAATACTAATGCGCACCAAAAACAAATCACGCCTGGGCGCCAAAAATCATACATGTCGCCCTTAATGCTGAAATCTGGCAGTTTTCAGCCAGAAAAGAGCCCAGCTTATTCATGAGCCAGTGTTAATCCCACCCACACAAGATTAGCCCCGCCCACCTGACAGTTATTCAAATGTTTCTACGTATTCAAAGTTATAGGTTAATCAGTTGTGAGATGGGTGGGGCTAGCCTCAGGTGGATGGGATATGAAAAAAACGGACTCTTTTCATGACTGTTTTCTGGCTGAAAACTGCAGATTTGAGTATTAAATACTCTAAAACTACTGCATCTTACAGAATAAGGGGCACAGAGCTGGAAACCACAGATCTGACACTAGCTTGTGCTGTCCTCAGCAAGGGTGACATAATCTATGTGACAGGTTCTCTTTAGGTGTATGGTAGATGTAAAAATAGCGATTCTGTTGATACTTCTCCTTTGGAAAATGGTAACTTTAAATCCATTAGGCCACCAATGCAATGGACAATGTGGCCCTTAAGATGAAGTCACTTATTATTGTACTGCCCTAATGTATTGAGGCAAAAATTAGCCTAGCACCTGACACTGAATATAAACAGGAGGCAATCATTATCCTTAGAATATATACACATGTAATCAAAATGGTTGGCACCCATCCATTAAAGAAACAAAACCCTAAAATGGTCACTAAAATAACTTAACAGACAGATAATACAAATGGTAGCCAAGCTGTCCAGGAACATTTCTAAAGAGTTTAAAGTTGAACTGCAAAGTCAAGATGCATCAGTGTCAGACAGTAACATCCATCACTGTCTTTGCCAAAGTAGACTTGATGAAAGACAGTTGAGGAGTAGTGTTGAGCGATTGCGTTGGCTATCGAGATCGATCGATAGTCGATAGTCGGCCACTATCGATAAGGTTTCTCGATAGTGAGCATCGATTATGCGCGATGACCATTAAAGTCTATGGGAGAGCAACAACACCTTCATTCTTACACCCAAACAGGGCTGGAGAAGCTGAAATTAACATCCACAACAGTCAAAAAGGATACGTGCTACATCTTTGGCAACACACTTAGGTTATAAAAGTCACAGAAAAAAAGTCCAAGACCATTTACTATCCCTGTCTTTACCAGAGCCTGACCCTTAAACCTGCATCACCCCACAAATTAAAAAAATGCCAGAAGGCAGTATGATTTGAACCATCATGTTACTTGAACTGGGGCATTGAATATCCCTGTCCTGGAACGCAGCATGAGCCCGAAACCTGCATGACTCCCACATTTAAAAAAATGCCGGAAAAAAGGGGTCCTTTCAACCACCAAAATTTTAGTTGAACTGGACATTGACTATACCTGTCCTGGGCCACAGCATGAGCCCCAAACCTGCATGACCCCCACATTTAAAAGTGCCGGGAAAAAGGAGTCTTTCAACCACCCTTTTAGTTGAACTGGGCATTGACTATACCTGTCCTGGGCCACAAGCATGACCCCAAACGCATTACCCCACATTAAAAAATGCCGGGAAAAAAGGGGTCTTTTTAAAAACCCATTTTTTGTTAATGGAC
>JAODAL010084157.1:0-11014 GCA_025379985.1 Phyllomedusa bahiana
TAAACTTTTCCTTTTTTTATACTAAAAAAAAAAAAAATGCAAAAGACAGAATACAAACTAACAAAAATGAAACAAGCCTTAAATAAACCCCTTGATACTATGGACTAAAAACATACTCAACATACCCTTTTGAAAAATGTTGACACAAAATGCTATGAGCATAAAAAACATGCATAGAAAGAGGCATAAAATAAGAAAACCATTCAAATGTATTGGTAACTTTTTTAATGCAAAAAAAGGAATTACTAAAGATCTGATATGCAGAAGTTTCAAGGAGCCTTAAGGGTTTTGCACACAGGATGGAAATGCAGCAGATTTTTACAGGACAAAAATCCAGGACATTTCTGCAGATAAAGCCACAGTAACAAGTCTGATCCAAATCACCTGTCTTTTCATACGGATTGGTTGTGGATTTACCACAGATTGCAGATTATTCCACAGAATGCATTAATAAAAAAAAAATCAATGCAATTGTAGATTTTGCTGTCGATCTGCAGAATTTCTGCAACAAAATCCTCAAAACAACTGCTTATTGTGTTCTTCACATTAAAGTAAGGGGATCAATGTTACAAGTCCAAGCAATCTGCAATATAAATTAAAGATGAATTTTTAAAGTTCCGCACAAAAGGGTTCTTTTAAAATGTGGTTTTCGAGTTTTCTTAGCAAAAAAAAAAAAGAAACATTTGTAAAAAATCTCATACACCTTGCTGCCACTGTGATATGCTGTGGATTTTCTGTATGCAAATCTACTGGGAAAAATTTGCCGTATATCCGCTAACTGTTGAAGCTGCCCCACATCAGACTCATCAGAATGGCTTTTTGGCCAAATTTTTGCAAAAATCACTGTTTACAAAGGTTGTTAGAGATAGAAGGGTAACAATTAGGGACTGCCCAAGTACATTGAAATGGGTTGTCTGATTGTTCAAATTTTTGTTCATTTTGTATAGGGTCTCGGAGAAAATCCGAACCCCCCATCCTTTCCCCTCTTCCCTTTCGTTACATCGTGATGAATATGATATAGGGCCCCTTAAAGCTCCACTTAGGATCTACTCAATTTTTAAAATAAGGTAGTTGCACATATCAGTTCATTATTTTTCCTTTTTTTGCAGAATTATTTGCATAAAAGAGAAGCCTACATGTATCCGACCTATCAATAAAATACAGGAACTATTTAACAATGAAGTTGAATATAAGGGCATGTTCACACGGTGTATTGCAGGCATATTACGCCACTACTGTCCCTGCCCTATACATGCTGCTAAAATTCCCCGTTGGCCAGCCCTACTTCTAAAGGTTTCCCAGACATTATTTTCCACTTTGTCACTTTTTTCCCCTGGGCTATTGTACCCCGGGGAAAGAGGGCAGGGATTATGCACTCAGTGAGACTATGATTATGTGTTTTACAGGATAATTTGGGCGTATTGCAGCTCAATTCGTCCGAAAAACCCCCGAAAAACGCGTGTGAAATACCCCCAGTGTATCAATGAAGGGAAGCAGGCACCCAAAAAGAAAATTTTCTTCAAAAATCCATCTGATCACTTAGTAGTTTTTGTAACAAAGATAATTAATGTATATTTAATATAATGTATATATGTGGGAATTACTCATAATGCACATTCATTGAATTTTGAATTCAAGGGAACTTACAGTCAGATATGGGTCACACAAACATTAATAAAGTAATTTAGCTTCAACTTAGAAATTGCATAAAACAATGGCACAGTTAATAAATGCAGGTCATTATTCTTTCTTAAAGGGATGTTCCCAACATAAATTTTTTTGGCCTTCGGTAATTGATATTTTAGGTCCCCAGATGCACCTATTTCAGGCTCAGGCCCGAAAGTCTTGGCTCAGAATGGACAGCCAGTAAAAATTGTGACTGTCTAAGGGTTTTGAAAGGTGGCGTGTTTCTCTCAGAACTCCAAAACAAAAAGGAGAGTCATGCACAATCGTGTCTGGCTCTCCATTCTGAGCCAACATTTTGGGTCCCAATTTCAGATAGGGCCCAAAAGATCCAAATTTACTGCATACCATGCAAAAATGGGAACAACCCTGTTATTCCTACCTAATGTTTTTTTCCATTGCTAAAATCTATGCATAGAGAAAAAAACATGTTTAGAATTTTTTTGTCATCGTAAAAAAATCACTAACAGATATTTAACTCAAAACTAGAATAAAAATAAATTGAAATGATTTCCCGTTTCTCCATAAGTGGGAGATAATCCACATAAGCTCGCCGGGGTGCTTTCACACGTCATTTTAATGTAATTTTATTGTGTTATTATTGAGGCCCAAATTAGGAATGGATTTAAAAACTAGAAGTAGAGTCTTGCATATACTAGTACATCTCAAAAAATTAGAATATCAAAGAAAAGTGAATTTATGTCCGCAATTCAAGTCAAATAGTCTATATTGTATAGATTCATTACACACAGAGCGATAGATTTCAAGCGTTTATTTCTTATAATGTGGATGATTATGGCTTACAACTAATGAAACTCAAAATTCATTATATCAGAAAATTAGAATAAAGAGATAGGTCAGTATTTATTGACTCATGGTGTCACACACAAAGGTTTCCTAAGCATTTAAATGGTCCCTCAGTCTGGTTCAGTAGGATAAACAGTCATGGGGAAGACTTCTGACTTGACAGATGTCCAGAAGACAGTCATTGATACCCTCCACAAGGAGGTGAAGCCACAAGATGTTATTGCTACAGTAGCTGGCTGTTCACAGCGTGCTGTATCAAAGAATATTAAAGAAAAGTTGTGTGGATGGAAAAAAGGTGCTAGATAAAGGTGCAAATGCAACAGGGATGAGCGCAGCCTTGAAATGATTGTCAAGAAAAGGCCATTCAAGAATTTAGAAGAGATTCACAAGGAGTGGACTGCGGCTGGAGTCAGTGCTTCCTCCATACACAGACGTATCCACGACTTGGGCTACAACTCTTACATTTCTTGTGTCAAGCCACTTGTGACCCAAAGATACCATCAAAAGCGTCATAACTGTAAAAATTTATTCTCATGATGAAGAGCTTTCAGCGCTTCTTCTGGCCTGTTTCCTCCTTGATAACACACTCAGCCCCTGTACAGAACATATCACAGTGTGTCCCATTATAAATACACCTTCAATGCTAGATCAGGTTACATAAAGTGCCAGGCTAACGGGTAACAATGTTTTGAACGTTTGACTTTCAGATTCCTTATCTCACCAACTACTAAAGCTTTGAATGTGAGACTACCTTCATTGTGTAGACGCTTCTTATCATGACATTGAAGTCAAGGCTTCTTCACCTTTTTCCCATGGTGCTTGTAGAAACGTCTTTGATCTCACTATTTCGGAGCACATGAGCCACCTCCACTGCCGTGTTTGTCGCTCCAGAACTGATATGCCTTGGGATGAGCTGACTTGTTGACTCTGATATTTTGCCTGGACGTCCACCTTCTTGCTTTGAAATGAATGGATGAACAGACTTTATTTAAAATTGTCTACCTGTGATGGCCTCACATGATGCAGTTTCGCAATTTTCTAGGCTGAAAGACGGCTATCGATGAGCTGATGATGCTGTTTCTCTTGTCTTGGTAAGGGTATGTTCACACGATGTACTGTGGCGCATACAGTACACGCCGCAGTACATCGTGTGTCACGGGAGCTTGCTCTGTGGCGCAAGGGGGCCGGCACCACGCCGGCCTCATAGACATGTCACTTATCTCCACGCGTGTACAATATGATCGTATTGTACGAGCTGGGAGAGGAGGTGTAATCCATAGTTCTCATTGAGAACTATGGATTACCAAAATTTTTGGCCGAATCTCGCTCGTATTAGAGTGCACATATGCAGCGAAATGCGTGCCAAAATTAGACCGTGTGAAAATAGCCTAAATCTCCTCCATGGCTGCTCCTCGATTCACACCAGTGACATTTTGCTTAGGAATCAACCTAATAACACACTGAGCTATTAGGGAATGTGAGTACAGGTTGTAATTTGTGGAATACAAGAAGAAAAAGATTGTCCCACCACCAGGATCAAAGTAGAAGATTGGAAACAGGTGATTTGAAGTGATGAAAGTCAATAGTCTGGGCTCTGATGGGGGCAAATGGGTCTGGAAGAATCAATGAAATAGGGGCTAATGAATTGTGAAATTGAAGAAACTGTCAAGTTTGGTGCAGGAAGCCTGATATGAGGTTGTTTAACAGCCAAAGGCATTGGATATTTGACCAGGATCGGTGTTGATCTCAATGCTGAGCTATTAATGAGTATCCTACAAGATGAATTACTTCATACACTCAAGTACTATGGGTATGAAATGGAAGACATAATTTTTTCAGCAGGGCAACAACCTAAAGCATGCACCGAGATTGGCGAAGAAATGGTTGCTGAATTGTCCCCCACAGTCCCAACCTCAAATAACAAACATTGGGATAATTGAGGAAAAACCCTATATTCAACCAAAGTGACCAAACCCATGTCACCAACATTGGGAAATGTAAGAGACTTGGATCTGATTTCAGTTGAACAGCTGAACTGACCAAGCCCAAAAGGGATTCGGGGCGGCTGAAAGCCAAAGGGGATTTCAAGATACTAAAAAAATTTTTAAAAATTTAAATTTATTTTTTTGGGAGCAAAACAACAACAGGAAAATCTGATATGCTAAATATTTCCCCATAAAAAATTACATCGATACCCTGATATTGTCTATAAAAGTTGGCATCCATTTCCTTTTTGCTTTCAGTTACATATCGTTTTCTGCATAGATAATTTGAATGCAGTACAAAATGCTAAACTGGGAGTGAGTATCACACATAGTATTAACCAAAATCTGTTATTTTAAATATATTTCCAAATTTTAAGATTACTTAAACATTGGTAAAGGGAAATAAAAATTTTTACCAAATAATTTTTCTGTTCTATTTTCCTTCCCTTACGGGGGGCAAAGTATTCCTGTTGTTAAAAAAAGATGAACACCCTCTCTGTTATCAGTCCGCCCCGGTGGGACCTCACTCCCACAGTGTTTATTTTAACAGATGTTTTTCAGCACTTGTTTATGTTTCCTTTCTGACAAACTTCAACCCTTTTGAGCTCTGAGACCCCAATGTTAAAAACCCGCACACCAATGTCCTTTTTAAAAGGGTCACTAGGGGTAGCAATCTGATACGTCACTGCTGAAGAACCACTCACAGCCTGAATAGGAAGAGGGAGCCAGAAGCTGGCTGTGAAAAGCAAACTTAGCATGGTTAAAGAGGATTTTCAGGCAAAATGTAATCATACTACAAATTACCAAATTAGAAGTTATAGCAGAAGCCTTAAAATGGATAATTATGTTTGGTCTATTTTACAAACACAGTCATTTTTGTGGCAACATGAAGTGCAGTCATATTGGTTGGAAAGTGATTATAACCTGTCCTTTGTCAGCGTGTTTAATCAGAAATTATAAGACGGTCACTGAGACCATCCCTCCACGCAGCCATTAATCTCTGTGGAGACATTTGTATTCACTCCAAAATACACCACCTTAAAGGCATTGTCTCACTATAGGGATTCTTTTATTTTAAAGATCTTGCAAAACAATCCCTTTGCATTTGTTCCATTAACAGTGCCCTCCCTATTCCTAGATATCACCCTCTTGTATGGGCTGCATTCAGCTCCTCAGGTCATATAGCTACAGACCTGTTCCATCTCTCCTGATGGGCTGCCAACACTGGTTTGCTATAGCGAGACCTGGTTCTACTGCAGCACGATTAAACACACCCTAAATTCAAAATAACCAAGAAAACAGACAGAGTAAGATGAATCGTTGTAGTGAAGGAACCCCTTTAAGTGAGGGATCCCTTAGGCTAGGTTCACAAAGTGCAATTTTTATGCAAGTTCTGACGAGGATTATACATCAGAATACACATGACAAAACACGTGCAGTATGTAGCCCGTCCCATTGTTTGTAATGGGAATAATCACTGTAGTTTTACCAGCATAGATTCCAAATCTGCATTGTGAAAAAGATAAGTGCCTGTTACTTTTTCCACTCATATTTAGTGCAGAAGAAGCTTTAGGAGATAGGATATGGATTAGCCCCATTAACCTCTTTGTCATGAAAAAAGGGAAATATGCAGCAGACATCGGTTAGCATTAGGGGTGGGCAAACTGAGCTTTAACCTAGCACTGCCATCCCTAAAGGAGCCCCCTTGGCACTGGACTTTTGAGGAGGTCCCTTATTAGCAGTATCCACATCCTCAAACTGCATATGCAGTTGAATGCTCTATCACAGCCAGGTCCTATAGTCTCCCAACCTTACCATTCTGTCAAAGGCAGGTATAGGCTGGTGGCCTACAAGACGGCAGAACCATATGCAAGGCATCAACATCCTAGAGCAGGTGGCAAAGTGATGTCAGAGCTTTGCACCACCTGCAATGGGCCACTGACTCCATAGACCTGAAGAGACTTCTGCTGATCCTCTCATTGGGATAAGGTAGCATTGGGATAAGGTGAGTATACATTTTATTATTTTCTGGGAGAGGGCGGGGGGGCACTATTTATTAAGGTGGTACATACATAATGCATCCTACTTTCTGCCTAACACAGTAATAACAACCCCCTTTGTGTCCCCACACAATAATAATTCCCACTTTAAAACATGCCCACTATTATTTTCCAGGAGGCACAAGAAGGATCTTATGACTTTCAAGAGGACATGAATGGCACATTATTGCTTAATAGGTGACACAAAGGTGGGTATTTTACTGTGTATTGGGCACAAAAAGATTTATTACTATTTTGTAGGGGGCACAATAATAAACATTATTACTAAGTGGGGCAGAAACGGAACAGTATTACTACATAGGGGCACAAAGGTGGGTATTATTACTGGGTAGAGCACAAAGAGGAGCACTATTAGGCTATGTTCACATGATGTACTGCAGCGCCTACAGTACGTGCCGCAGTACATCGTGTCTTTCGGGGGCTCGCGCTGATACGCGCACACTCCCACGGCGCGGGGGAGGAGGTGGGGCGGCAGACCGGCGGCCCCATTGACATTCATTACTCGCGGCGTGTATTCGCCGCGAGTAATTGACATGTCACTTATCTTTCCGTGCGTACAATACGATCGTGTTGTACGAGCAAGGAGAGGAGGCGAAATCCATAGTTCTCAGTGAGAACTATGGGTTACCGTAATTAGGGACGTTCCTAGGCTAAATTTCACTCAGGGCGAGGTGAAGAAATTTTGCCCCCGCCCCCCCTCGTAACATATGGCGCCATGGTGCGCCACATTGCATCACCATAAACCAAAGCCAAAATATACAAAAAGCTTTACCACAATCTGTTACATATGAAACTACTAAATAATAGTCATACAGTTACCAAATAACACTGTTACACAAAACCAAAAATCCCAAAAATCCCCCTAAGACCACATTATCAAACACAAAAAGTGAGAAAAATTTCCACCCACCCCCATCCACATTTCCCCAGAAACAGTGCCGAATAAAACCCAAAATTCCCTTATGGTTTTAAACCCCTTATAATAAAACCTTCAAAACCCATAACCCGTGTACCAAACAATAAAAGGGAACCCCGCTTTAAAGGGTTTTTTAAGACAAAAAAATTGAGTTTAAAATTTATAAATTTACCCAAGGAGATCTTTGAAGATTTTTCTCTTTGTCGCTTTTTTTTTTTTCCTCGTCCAAGCCATAAAATCTTTTGCATTTTTTTTAAATTTACAAAAAAAATCTTAAAGCTTCCCTTAAAATCAGCACTTTTCTTTTCAATTCCCATCCAAAAAACAAAACTCCCACAAATTTAGCAATTTTCCAATAAAAGGTTACCCCAAAATTTTTATTAACCCCCCTTTGCCCTAATACCCCCCCCCCAAACCCTTTGGGGGGTTTTTCCCCCTTTCCAAATTTGTAGCCCCCGGTTTGCCCGTTTATCCCCTGTAACCCCCAATTTATTTCCCCGTAGCTTGTAATGCCTCTGTAGCCAGGTGATCCCCCCCTGTAGAGGTGATGCCCCCTTTTTTGGCCAGGGGTTTATTTCCCCCTGTGCCAATGATCCCCCCCCTTTTAGCCTGATTTCCCCTGAGCCAAATTTAGCCCCCAGTAGCCGGGGATGCCCCTGTTTTTGGGGGTGGTGCCCCTTTGAGCCCGTGTTGCCCCCCTGTAGCCTGTGTTTTTCCCCCCTGTCGCCAGGGATGCCCCCCCTTTTAGCCCGGGGATGCCCCCTTTTAGCCAGTGATGGGCCCCCTTGTAGCCGTTGGGTGCCCCCCCTTTGCAGGGGATGGGCCCCTTGTTGCCAGTTTATTTCCCACCTTTTAGGCCAGTGATGCCCCCCCCGGGAGCCAGTGATGCCCCTTGTTGCCCGTGATTTTCCCCCTTTTGCCCAGTGATGCAACCCCCGTTAAGGCCCGTGATGCTCCCCCTGTTGCCATTTATTTCCCCCATGTAGCCGTGGTTTCCCCCGTAGCCCTGATGCCCCCCTTTTAGGGCCCTGATGCCCCCCTGTAGCCCGTGATGGGCCCCTCCCTGTAGCCGTGATGCCCCCCCCGTAGCCAGGGGATGCCCCTTTTAGCCCGTGATGCCACCTTTTAGCCAGTGATGCCCCCCCGTAGCAGCGTTTACCCCCTTGTAGCAGTGAAGCCCCTTTGTGCCCGTGATGCCCCCCCTGTAGCAGGGTTTATGCACCCCGTAGCCGTGATTCCCCCCCCCTGTAGGCCCAGTGATTTCCCCCCGGGGCCCGTGATGTTCCCCCCTGTAGCCTTTTATGGCCCCCCTGGGAGCAGTGTTTCCCCCGTAACTAATTTTTAAAATAAACCCAAAAAGGACCGCACCTCGGTCCGGGGCCCTCCGGTCCGGAGCAGCTTGGGGCGGGTGTAAACAGCGTGACGTATCACGCTGTTTACCGGGCACGCCGCCCCCCAGGGTTCCCCGGCGGCCGGACCCATATGCTTCCGAGGGGACCCAGGTCGCAGGGGGCGCCCCTTGGAAAACCGTGCGACCCCCGCGCCTGATACAGGGGAGGAGGGCAGGATGGGAAACGATTTCCCTCCCGTTTCTCCCTGCACCTGCACCCGTTATTAAAAAAAGCCCGCGAGTCAGGGGGATTTTTTCCCGGGGGCTGGGCGGGGGAAGGGGGTCGCGGCCCCCCCTCGGGTTTAGGGGGAGCCTCGGTTTCCCCCGGGGGCCCAAACGCCAACCCCACCCCCCCCTAGGGAAAGGGCCCCGACGGTAATTTCGGGGGGGCTAAAATTATGAGCGCAAATGGCAAAAAAAAATTAAACCCGTGTGAAACATAGGCCCTTTAAAGGGGTTGGGCATTATCACTGTTTTTTTGTGGGCTCTGAGAAGAAAGCGTTTTTGGGTTGGGCGCTAATTACTGTTTTAGATACAAAAAAAGTTACTATTTTCCCTTTTTTTGGGCAGGAAAAAAGGGAAAAATTTTTTTAAAGTGGTTGCACTTTTATACCAAGGGGTCATATGGTCCATTTTTGGGAGCTGAATTTTTAAGTAAAATTTTACCCTTTTTTAAAGATTTTTTTGCAGTTTTTCAGAGGAAAGAGTGGGTTAATAAGGGGGTTTTTTCCCCCAGAGGTGTGTTTAAATTAGCCCCCATAATAACAATGGGGCATTTCACCCTTGGAATGCTTTTTCCCCTCTTAAATATTTTATTCCCCCTGGTATTAAAATTTTAAAATGTCCAGTCCCCCTTCTGTTTTCCAGATAAAAAAAAATACAGCCCATAATTCCCGGGGAATCACCCGGATAAAGGGAAAAATTTTTGGGAACCCCATGTTATGCTGGTGCTTTTCATTTTATTTACAGGGCCTTGTATGGAAAAAGAAACTGCACAAACATTAAAAACCTTATAGTAAAAACAAATTAAAAATTTAAAAATCGTAATATATTTTCTGATTTTTGGGTTTTTAAGTGAATAGTTTTAAAGTGGGTAACCAAAGTCTGAATTAAAAATAACATGATTTTGTGACAGTTTTCTTGAGCCCCAAAAAATGGACAACCCAAAACACCGAATTCTAAAAACAATATGGGAAATAGAAAGCCAAATTTTGTGTGGTGCCCCGAAACTTTGGGCAAAATGTATGAAGTATTTTATTTTTTTTTATAAGATTAACATTAGTTTTAGAATGCTTTTGAATTTATTTAAATGGCTTACCCCGGGGGGTCTTAAAAAAGGGGGCATTCTAACAAGAAACGACAATTTGGTCAGGTAAACCACTTTGAAAGGGGGTTTACCTGTTCCCGCAGGGAATGGCTGGGTAAATTTGGGTTTCTGAAGCTATAAATTTACAGGCCGTTCAGTTGTAGTGCGTCCAACCCTCCGCCGCCCCCCCAAATAAGGGCATTTACCCAAAATGCCGCAGGTGCTCTTTTAAAACGCATGTATTGGCTGTGGGCGTTTTTAAAAATTTTAGGGGAACCGGGGGGTGCCCCCTAGATGTCGGGCTTTAAAAAAAACGCCAAAATTGGCAAAAGCCCCCTTCTTACCCTGTGCCTTTGAGTTTTTAACCCCTTGGTAGGAAACCCTGTTATTTTTAGCATAAAAAATGCCAAAGACCGAAATGAGTTGTATCATGGCCCTGCAAATTAACCTTAAAGAAAAAAAAATTTCATACCTACCCAAACCAAAACAGGAACCCGTAAAGGAAAAAAATTTTCCCGGGTTTTTAAGAGGTTTTCCCTTTACTGTTACCAGTATCCCCCCTTGTCCAAACATTCCCCAAGGGTTATATGATAGAGGAGGAAGAGCTGAGCTGTGTGTTTTTTAGGGTTATATGGGGAGGAAAGAGTGGCTCTGTGGGGAAAAAAAGGAAAAAAATTTATAGGGGGGGGGAAAACTGGAGCTCTGTGTAAATAGAATTATTTGTGAGAGGGGAAGAGCTGAGCTCTGTGATATATGGGTTTATTGATAGAGGAGAGGAGCGGGCTCTGTGATATATTTGGGTTTTTATGAAAGAGGAGGGGGAGTGAGCTTTTTGGGTATAAAAGGGGGTTTTATGATGAGGGGAGA
>JAODAL010084158.1:0-11014 GCA_025379985.1 Phyllomedusa bahiana
GGTTGTTTGGTGGTGTGCATGAAAGGGGGGGTCGGAGTGGGGGTTGTTTCCCTTGGTGGTTGTCCACTGGCTGACCGGTTCGGAGAGTAGCTTTGACCATTGGTGGTTTCGTCATGGGTGGGTGGAAGGTCGGAGTGGCTTCTTCATTGGTGGGGTTTCAGTAGGATGGAGGTAGGAGTGGCTTGTCCATTGGTGGTGTGTCACTGGGCTGAAGGTTGGAGTAGCTTGACCATTGGTGGTCCGTCATGGGGGGAGGTGGAGGGCTTTCTTCATTGGGTGGGGGGTTTCAGTAGGTTGGAGGTAGGAGTGGCTTGTCCATTGGTGGTGTGTCACTGGTCTGGAGGTCGGAGTGGCTTGTCCATTGGTGGGGTGTCACTGAAATGGAGGTCGGAGTAGCTTGTCCATTGGTGGGTGTTTTCATAATGGAGGTTGGGTTGGAAATGGCTTTGTATGTTGGTGATGTTTCACTGGTCTGGATGTCGGAGTGGCTTGTCCATTGGTGGTGTGTCACTGGGCTGAAGGTCGGAGTAGCTTGTCCATTGGTGGTGTGTCACTGGGATGGAGGTCGGAGTGGCTTCTTCATTGGTGGGGTTTCAGTAGGTTGGAGGTAGGAGTGGCTTGTCCATTGGTGGTGTGTCACTGGTCTGGAGGTCGGAGTGGCTTGTCCATTGGTGGGGTGTCACTGAGATGGAGGTCGGAGTGGCTTGTCCATTGGTGGTGTGTCACTGAGATGGAGGTTGGAGTGGCTTGTATGTTGGTGATGTTTCACTGGTCTGGATGTCGGAGTGGCTTGTCCATTGGTGGTGTGTCACTGAAATGGAGGTCGGAGTGGCTTGTCCATTGGTGGTGTGTCACTGGGCTGAAGGTCGGAGTAGCTTGTCCATTGGTGGTGTGTCACTGGGATGGAGGTCGGAATGGTTGTCCATTGGTGGTGTGTCACTGGGATGGAGGTTTGATTGGCTTGTCCATTGGTGGTGTGTCACTGAGATGGAGGTCAGAGTGGCTTGTCCATTGGTGGTGTGTCACTGGGATGGAGGTCGGAGTGGCTTCTTCATTGGTGGGGTGTCAGTAGGATGGAGGTCGGAGTGGCTTGTCCATTGGTGGTGTGTCACTGGGATGGAGGTCGGAGTGGCTTGTCCATTGGTGGTGTGTCACCGGGATGGAGGTCGGAGTGGCTTGTCCATTGGTGGTGTGTCACTGGGCTGGAGGTCGGAGTGGCTTGTCCATTTGTGGTGTGTCACTGAGATGGAGGTTGGAGTGGCTTGTCCATTGGTGGTGTGTCACTGAGATGGAGGTCGGAGTGGCTTTTTATGTTGGTATTTTTTCAACTGGCCCCCCTGGAGTTTAGAGTGGGTTGTCCAATGGTGGGATGTCACTGAGATAGAGGTCGGAGTGGGTTGTCTATTGGTGGTGTGTCAATGGGCTGAAGTTTGGTGTAGCTTGTCCATTGGTGGTGTGTCAACGGGATGGAGGTCGGAATGGTTGTCCATTGGTGGTGTGTCACTGGGATGGAGGTTTGATTGGCTTGTCCATTGGTGGTGTGTCACTGTGATGGAGGTCGGAGTGGCTTCTTCATTGGTGGTGTGTCAGTAGGATGGAGGTTGGAGTGGCTTGTCCATTGGTGGTGTGTCACTGGGCTGAAGGTCAGAGTGGCTTGTCCATTGGTGGTGTGTCACTGAGATGGAGATCAGAGTGACTTTTCCATTGGTGGGATGTCACTGGGCTGGAGGTCGGAGTGGCTTGTCCATTGATAGTGCGTCACTGAGATGGAGGTTGGAGTGGCTTGATGTTTTTTTTTGGGGTGTTTCAAATGGTCTGGGGCGGAGTGCTTTCCCCCTTGGGTGGTGCTACTGAGATGGATGTCGGAGTGGCTTGTCCATTGGTGGTGTGTCACTGAAATTGAGGTTGGAGTAGCTTGTCCATTGGTGATGTGTCACTGGGATGGAGGTCGGAGTGGCTTCTTCATTGGTGGGGTGTCACTGAAATTGAGGTTGGAGTGGCTTGTCCATTGGTGGGGTGTCACTGGGCTGGAGGTCGGAGTGGCTTGTCCATTTGTGGTGTGTCACTGAGATGTAGGTTGGAGTGGCTTGTCTATTGGTGGTGTGACACTGGGATGGAGGTCAGAGTTTTTTGAACTTAAAACAAAATTTGGTGGTTAAAAAAGTGTAAATCGCACCATGCTAACCCATCAAAAGGATTCCCCAAATTTTCCATTAGACTAAACGACAAATATGTTTTGGGGGGCAAAAATGTAAAAGCTAACATTTATTGCACTTTTTAGGAAAATTTTTTTAAAAAATCCCCTAAAACCCAGAGCAAAATTCGTTCCCAAAAACAATTGCGCAAATGGGCAAAAAAGCGGGAAAGTCCGCACCATGTTCTTTCCACAGCGGGGCCCTAGGTTCCTTCCTGGAGCTGGCTGTAGGACAGGCGGGGCTGAGACAGACCCCTAACGACGTTTCGGGAGAAACTCCTCCCCCCTTTTTCCAGCAAAAAATTTGGTGCATAGTTCAAAATGCCTTTATATACACGTGAAAAAGCAAACAAAGTAACAAAAAACACATTAAAAAAAAAACAGAAACACCTTTAAAGCGAGATTTCTTGATGCCTGGGGGCTTTGAGTTATTCCTTATTAACCCCCTAGCTTCCCGCTTGTGGAGAAAAAAACTTTTTTTTAAAGTGTTAACCCCTCCCCTTCCTTTTTTTCCTCTTCAATGCAACCAAAACGGGTCCTGTGAGTTTGATTTTTTGGAGAAATGTTCTACGCTATTTCCCCCCAAATATCTTTTTTCCGTCGACTATGTTTCCCCTTTTAAAAAGAATTGCGTTTTGCCGTTGATGTTAATCTAGTTAAATTGAGTCTTAACTTTGCCAAAAAGTGCAGTCGGGGGCCCCCCCATTCCCCCCCACATGGGCATTTTTAGAAAAAAAATTCCTTGTTTTTCGGGGGTCAATTTATGCCCCTTTTAAAAGTATTTTTTATCCCATGCGGGGGATGTAGGCAATGGACCTTTTATAGGGAGTTGCATTTTTTTACAATTATGGCATGGGGGGTTTCCTTTTATTTTGGGTTGGGGAAGGGTTTTCCTGTTTTTGTTCAGAACTACAGCGCAATTTACGGAAACAATCTGACTACCTACTGTGCGACTCTTTAATTTGAACAATGGCTTTCTTTAAACATTTTAACCTACTTTGTTTTTCCTTTTGGGCAACATATGCCAAGTTTCTCGATCTTTTCCCCGATCACCCTTTGGGGCATCATTACCTGGTGAACAGAAAAAAATATTTTCTGTGCTTTTTTTTTGGGTTTCATATAAATAGGGGATTACGGGTTTTTTTTTCCCCCCCTTTATTTTTTTTTCCCTTCTTTCCCCCCGATATCCTCTATTGAAAAATTTTTTTCAAAGGGGTATTAAAATTTTTTTCAAAAATCCTGTTAAGAACAAATGCGTCTAGCCCTGGGGGAACTGTCCTACCGGGATCCCCCAAAGAAAAATTTGTGGGGCAGGAAACTTTTTCTATGCAACATGTTTTTTTTTTTTTTTTGTTGTAGGCTTAGAAAAATAACGTGACCAAAATGATGTGTTTTTTTTTTAATTTCACGTCTAGGGTGGATGACGGGTTGTTCCATAATGGCGAGAAACCGGATAGGGGCTGGTACTGTTGAGAAGCTCAACAAAAATGGTAAATCTTTCTTTTTTCCCCCCTTTCCCCCCGGAAACGAAAACACGTCATCGACATCCTATACCAAGCGACACGTGTTATACCCTTTCCATTTAAAAAACATTTTCACGAAAAAAAGCCTGTATAAGTTAGCGTAGCTAGAAGTGCCCCCAGGAAACCCCCCCGAGGGCCTTGCAATTTGGGGGAAATATCATCGCCAAATTTTGAAAAATTTTTGGTAAGGACAAATTAAAAATAATGTTGGGAATTTTTTGTGGTTAGATAAGGGGATGGGGCCTCGTTTTAAAACTTCCCTTGAAGCTTGTATGCCCTCGTCAAAAGGGTTTTTTTGGAAAAAGGGATTTGATATTAAGTGCTTAAAAACAGGGGGGTTTTATACCCCCCGTAGTTTCGGTAATACTTTTTTCAATACCAAGGGAATTGCCGTATCTCTCGGGAATGTGCATCCCCTTTTAAACGTTTTTTTTAAATTCGAATCACATATCTGCTAGAGGCTTTCAAAAATGGACCCATCCCCCCGAAACGATGGGGCTTCCTGGATTTGCAGTAAACTTTGGACTTTTGGGACTAAGTACAAATGGTTTTTCTGGGGGGGGGGCAAGTAAGCGTTTTTTTTTTTAAATTTGATGGAAAATAAAAAGGTTTTGTTGGACTGTTCTGTTATTGGCCTCAATCCTTTTGTAATTATTGATTGGGTCATTTTGTAAATTTTTTTTTTTTACAGAGGTTTTCGGAAAGTTGGGACTCCGCTTTTTTTTTTGATATTGGGGTTTTTTTTTGAAAAAACAATCCCACCCCCCTTTATCCGTTTTTTCCCCCCTATTATAAGAAAATTTCTTAAGCTGCTGCAATGCCCTTTTTTTTCCTGTTTTTTTTTTATTTATGATCTTTAAATTTTTTGCATTTATCCCACATTTTTGTAAAAATTCAATAAAAAATGATTGTTTTCGAACACTTTTTAAGAAGGGGACTGTTTATCGGGATCAAATTTTACTTTTTTTTTATACATTTTTTTTGGGGGAGATCTTCTTTTTTTTTTTTTACTTGGCCTGAAACCCTGAAAAAAAAATTTTTTTTCCCCCATACCCCAAATGCCTAAAAAAAAATCAATTTGAAATCAAACAAAATTTGGGAGTAGACGTTTTAATAAAAATTTTAAATCCTTTGTCCATAAAGGAAATGCCTGCTGAGACTTTCATTGGGTATTTAACGATCCCAAATTTTCCCCTTATTTTTTCCCTTTCTTTTTTTTCCCTTTTTCCCGCTTTTCCCATGGGTTTTGGGGTCCGATGTTTTCCGATTCGGTGGGTCTGTGTTGGATCCCGAGCTTTTTAAAAAAACTTTGGATTTAAAAATCTTTTTGTGAAGATGTAAATTTTATTTTTTTTTTATTGCTTTGGCTTTTTTCAAAATTTTCTGTACTGTATCTTCATGATTTAATTTTTTATTTTTTTCCCATTTTTATTTTCTAAATATCTGGACTTGGATCGTTCCTTGCCCCCAAGGTAGAAAACCCGGTTATATAATAGTCCTTATATCCCTTTCAAAAAATTCTCAGTTTGTTCTGAACAATGGACCTTTAATTTCTATCACATTATTTTGTTTTTTCTTTTATTGATTATTTGTTTTTAGGGTTTTTGGATTTCTTTAATTTCCCCCCATTTTGGGAAATTCATTTTTGATTTTTTTCGATATTTTTACTGCAAATGCTTTTAGGAGTACATTTAAAAAAAGAGCGAGTAATTATTGCTAAAAAAGCTACCCATTTTTCCAAATGTTTTTTTGGGCGTTTGCTTTGGGGATTGGGGAGGGGGCTCGTAAGCCCCCCCGGGATGCTCCCGTTTTTTTCGTATTCAGTAGGGGAGATGCATGGGAAAAATCAAACCACTTCTTTTTTTTCGCGCGCTCTAATTTCCCCTAGGAAATTGGGGGGAATTCGCTGGTATGGGGCCCATCCCCAAACCCGTGCCCAGCTTGCTTTAATATGTTAGCTTTTTGGTTCTTGTAAAAAATAAAAATCTCTTTGCCCCCCCGTCCCGTAAAACTAGCCCATTTTCCCCCAAAAATTTATGTTTAATGCAAAAATTAAAAATAACCATAGGGAAAAAGTATTGAACTTCCAAAATTTTGGTGGGGTTTTTTTAAAATGTAAAACACCATGCATCACCATCAAAAGGATTCCCCTATTCCCCTTAGACTGAAACGACAAATATGCTAGGGGGCAAAATTGTAAAAGCATAAAATTTATTTTCACTATTTTGGACATTAAAAATGCTCAACCAGAGCCCGATACTTCGTGTTCACGGTATTGATGCCCACAGCAAGATGATCAGGAAAGCCCCCCGAAAACATTTTGGATATGTTGACCAATGATACAAAAAAAATTGGAAAAAGTTTTTAAAAGGAAAACCCCCTTTTTCATTTAGAAAGGGTCGCAAATTAGGTAGTCAGATTTTTTTTTTCCCGTAAAAAGCGCTGAAAATTTAAAAAAAAAAAAGACCCTTCCCCCAAAACCCACAAATAAAAGGTACCCATCCATGCCATAAAATTTTCCCCCAAAAAAATGCAAAATCCATCAAAAAAAATCCCCCCCCGTCCCTCATCCCCCCATGGGATAAAAAATACTTTAAGGGTGCATACACATGTGAAACGAAAAAAAGTGATTTATTTGTAAAGTGCCCCCTGTGGGGAAGGAAAAGTGGGGGCGACTGCACTAGTGCAAAATTGATCAAAAAGAACATAGATCCTAAAAATCAGACTGGCCCCCAAGCGCAATTCCCTTTGAATGAAAAACATAGTCGACAGAGAAAGATATGGGGGGAAAAAAGCGAGCTTTTACCCTTTCTCACAAAATCTAAAGTCACAGACCTGCGTTGGGGTTCTGCAAGGGGTTTAAAAAAAAATGAGGGGTTAAACTAGAAAAAATCCCTACAACAAATAGGTGGATACATAAGAGAATACACTCCGCCCCCCGGCATCAATAATCTCAGCTTTAAGGTGTTTCTGTAATTGTTTTTAAAAGGTTTTGTTACTTGTGTTGCTTTTACAGTGTATATAAAGGGAATGTGAACGGGATTTTCCCCTGTGCTTGAAAATGGGGGGGGGGGGGAGTCTCCCGAAACGTCGTAGCTCTGTCTCTAGCCCCCGCCTGTCCCACAAACCCGCTCCCCGGAAGGAGACGCTATTTCCCGCTTTTGGGGGACATGAACATGTGCCCGGACCCTTTTCCCGGGGGTAAATTTTTTTTCCCTTTTTGCGGGAATTGGGTTTGGAAAAGCAAGTATCTGTCTGGTTGAGAATTTTTTAAATTTTCACTAAATAGGGGCAATAAATGTTATGTTTTTTTCATATTTTGCCAACCCCTAGCCCTTTTTGTCATGGAAGGGAAAAGTGGGTTGTCCATTGGGGGGTTTTCCTGGGCTGGAGGGGGCGGAGTGGTTGTCATTTTGTGGGTGTCCCCGAGGGTGGAGGTTGGAGTGGCTTGTTATTTTTGGTGGTTTTTGACACTGAGGAAAGGGGTTTTAGGTGGCTTGTCCATTTGGAGGGGAAAGGGGGGTCACTGGGAAAGGAGGGGCGGGTGGGTTGTCCATTGGTGGGGTTTTTCCCCCTGGGATGGGGTCAGAGTGGCTTTTCATTGGAGGGGGTTTTTCGTTTGGGGGGTGGAGGTCGGGAGTAGCTTGTCCCAAAGGTGGGTGTCCCCCGGGTGTAGGTCGGAGTGACTTGTCCATTGGTGGTGTTTTTCAGGGTGGAGGTCGGGAGGGGGGCTTGGTTCCCTTTTGGGGGTGGTCAAAGGGTGGAGGTCGAGTGGTTTTTCCCAAATTTGGGGGGGTTCACGGGGCCGGGGGTCGGAGTGGGGAAAAATTTGGGGGGGTTTTGTCAATGGGGATTGGGGGTAGAGTGGCCTTTGTTTCCCTTTTGGGTTGGGGGGGTCACTTTAGATGGAGGTCAGAGTGGCTTGTCCATTGGTGGTGTGTCATTGGGATGGAGGTCGGAGTGGCTTGTCCATTGGGGGTGTGTCACTGAGGTGGAGCTTGGAGTGTCTTGTCCATTGGTGGTGTGTAAATGGAATGTTTGGGCCGAGTTTTTTCCTTTTTCCTTTGGTGGTGTGTCAATGGGATGGGGTTTGGAATTGGGGGGTTTTCATTTTTGGGGGGGGTGTTAGTTGGTTTGAGGGCGGGGGTGGCTTGCCATTGGTTTATGTGTCACTGGGCTGGAGGTCGGAGTTGGGTTGTCCCTTTTTTTTGGGGTGTAAAAAAAGGGTGGAGGTTGGAGTGGTTGTCCTTTGGGAGTTTGACACTGGGAAAGGGGTCAGGGGTGGGGTTGTCCAATGTCAGGGTGTATGGATGGAGGTAAAAGTGGGGTTTTTCCTTTGGTGGTGTGTCACTGAGATGGAGTTCAGAGTAGCTTGTCCATTGGTGGGGTGTTACTGAGATGGATGTTGCAGTGGCTTGTCCGTTGGTGATGTGTCCTTTAAAAGGGGGGTTGGGGGATCTTTTTCCCTTGGGTGGGGTTGTCACTTTGATGGAGGGCGGAGTGGCCCTTTTCATTGGGGGGGTGTCAAATGGGGTGGGGGGTTGGAGTGGCTTGTCCATTGGTGGTGTGTCACTGGGCTGAAGGTCAGAGTGGCTTGTCCAAATTTGGGGGTTTTGTCACTGAATGGAGTCAAGGGGTGACTTTTCCATTGGTGGGATGTCACTGAGATGGAGGTTGGAGGGGCATGCTGTTGGTGATGTTTCACTGGTCTGGAGGGGCGGAGGGGGCTTTTTCCAAAATTTTTTTTTTCCGGGGCATTTTACTGAGATGGATGTCGGAGTGGCTTGTCCATTTGGTGGTGTGTCACTGAAATTGAGGTTGGAGTAGCTTGTCCATTGGTGATGTGTCACTGGGATGGAGGTCGGAGTGGCTTTTTCATTGGTGGGGGGGGCAGTAGGATGGAGGTTGGAGTGGGGTTTTCCTTTTTGGGTTTTCACTGAAAAAAGGGGGTTGGAGTAGCTTGTCCCTTCTTTTTGGGGTGGGCACTTTGGATGGAGGGTTTGGAGGGCTTGTCCTTTGGGGGGGTGTCATTGGGTTATTTTTTTGGTAAAAAAGGTGGTTGTCCATTGGTGGGGGGACAGAGAGGGGGTTCAGGGGTGACTTTTCCATTGGTGGGATGTCACTGGGATGGAGGTAAGAGTGGCTTGTCCATTGGTGGTGGGACACAGAGATGGAGGTCAGAGTGACTTTTCCATTGGTGGGATGTCCCCTGTGGGGGGTTTTTGGGTTTGGGTTTTTCCTTTATAGTGCGTCACTGAGATAGAGGTTGGAGTGGCATGATGTTGGTGATGTTTCACTGGTCTGGAGGTCGGAGTGGCTTGTCCATTGGTGCGGTGCTACTGAGATGGATGTCGGAGTGGTTTGTCCATTGGTGGTGTGTCACTGAAATTTGGGGTTTGGGGTAGCTTTGCCATTGGTGATGTGTCAAATGGGGATTTGGGGGTCGGAAATGGGTTTTTTTTTGTGGGGTGTACTGAAAAATTGGGGGGTTTGGGGTTTGGGTTGTCCATTGGTGGGGTGTCCGGGGGGAAGGTCATAAAGGCTTTTCCTTGTTGGTGTTTTCACTTGGATGGGGGTTGGAGTTTGGGTTGTCCCTTGGTGGTGTTCCTGGGAAGGAGGTTTAAAAGTGGCTTTTCAAATTTTTTAGTGTGTACACTGAGATGGAGGTTGGGGGCTTGTCTATTGGGGGGTGTGGGCATTTGGGGGGAGGGGGCGAGTGGTTGTTTCCCTTGTGGGAGTGGGCACTTTGGGGTAGGTCGGAGTGGTTTGTCCATTGATAGTGCGTCACTGAGATAGAGGTTGGAGTGACATGATATTGGTGATGTTTCACTGGTCTGGAGGTCGGAGTGGGTTGTCCATTGGTGGGTTGGTACTGAGATGGATGTCGGGGGTGGCTTGCCCTTTGGGGTTTGTTAAATTTAAATTGGGTTGGAGTAGCTTGTTTCAAATTTGGTTTTATGTGGGCACTGGGATGGAGGCGGAGTGGCTTTTTTATTTGCTAGGGTGTCCTTTTAAAATTTAGGTTTGGAGTGGCCCTTTTTTTAAATTTGGGGGTGTGTTTCCGGGGGAAGGTCATAGTGGCTTGTCCTTTTTTTGGGGTTTTCACTAGGTTGGGAAAGGGTTTGGAATTTGGTTGTCCCCGGTTTGGGGGTCACTGGGGGTTGGGGGTTAAAAGTGGCTTTTATAAATTGGGGGGTGGGACACGGGGTGGAGGTCAGGGGCCTTGCCATTCATGGGGTATCCCTTTGGGAAGGGGGTTGGAGTGGTTGTCCTTGTTGGGGTTTTCACTGGGGTTTGGGGGTTGGAGTGGCTTGTCAATTTTTAGTGTGGGCACCCGAGTTTGGGGGTTGGAGTGGCTTGTCTATTGGTGGTTTTGCCCCTGGGGGGAGGTAGAGGGGGCGGGGCCTTGTAGGGTGTCACTTTGGGTGGAGGTCGGGGTGGCTTGTCCCTTTTGGGGGTGTGTTCCCCCTGAGATGGAGGCGGAGTTGGGGTTATCCACGGGGGGGGTGACACTGGGTGGAGGTCAGAAGACTTTCTCCATTGGGTGGTATGTCACTGAGATGGAGTTCGAAGTGGCTTGACCCTTTTGGGGGGGTCATGGGGGTGGAGGTCAGAGTTGCCCGTAAATTTGGGGGGGTTTACAGAGTTCGAGTTTTGGAGTGGCTTGTTATTAATGGGGTTTCACTTGGGGTGGAGGGGTTTTATTGGCTTGGGCCCTTGTTTTTGGGGTCACTGGGTGGGGGTTTAGAGTTTGGGTTGTTTCCAATTTTGGGTTTGGTTTTTTCCCCTGTGATGGAGGCTAAAAGGGGGTTGTTTATTTGGTTTGGGGGGGTCACTGGGGTGGAAAACCCCGGGGTGCTTTCCAAATTTGGGGGGGAGACCTGGGGTTTGAGGGTTTGGGGGTGGTTTGGTCCATTGGTGGTGTTCACCCGGGGTGGAGAAACGGGGGCTTGTCTATTGGTGGTGTGACACTGGGATGGAGGTCAGAGTGGCTTGTCCATTGTAGGGGTGTCACTGGGATGGAGGTCGGAGTGGCTTGTCCCTTGGGGGTGTGTTTAATGAGATGGAGGGGCGGGTGGCGTGTTTTCCCCTGGGGGTGTGACCTGGGGGGTGGAGGGGCGGTGGACTTCTCCTTGGGGGTATGCACTAGGATGGAAAATTACGAAATGGCTTGACCTTTGGTGGTGTGTCCCGGGATGGAGGTCAGAGTAGCCTTTACATTGGTGGGGTTTCACTGAGTTCGAGTTCGGAGTGGCTTGTCAATTGGTGGTGTGTAACTTAGATGGAGGTCGGAAAA
>JAODAL010084159.1:0-11013 GCA_025379985.1 Phyllomedusa bahiana
CGGCAAAGGCGGCATATGACATCGCTGGGTAAATTTAGAGGTTTGGTCAAAGAAGGGCCCAGGCTTGAAGGGTCCGGCCCTTTTTTTGACGGGTAAGCGGGGAGGGGGGTTTTGCGTGACCGGGGTTTTGGCGGAAAATTCAGGGGACTTCTGCGACCCCCCTTCCTTTTGTGGGGGAAACCCGTTTTGCCTACCCTGTCTTCTCTTGCCCATGATGAAGCCTCGCAGGAAAATTCTGCGGAAAAAAACGGATGGACCCGCAATGTGTATACATCATCATCAACACAGGTGATTTGGCGCCCTGACTTTCTCATCCAAAAGTGCGGGTACAAGCAAGGGCCTGAAGGCTTGCCAAACCCCCCCGGATTTTTGCCGATTCCCCGGTTCCCCTTCCCTCACTGAGGGCACAGTAACTGGGGTAAGCAGACTAAATCATCCTCTTGATCTTTTAAAATGCCTTCTGACCCCAACCGCTTTTTGTCATAAGGGGTCTTCAGAAATGGTTACCACAGGGGTTTGGGTACCGAGTTGTTTTGGGCTGCTTTCGGGGGACGGATGCTGATGATGCTGATGACGACATTTGGGGCCATGACGCGAGGAGAGGGGGTTTAAAAAAAGATCTAGTGCAGGTTGCATTAACACTGAAGGAAGATGGCGACGATGTTCTTTTTAGATTACAGGCCCTGCCCCCAGCATGACGGGCCCTGAGGGTCCTGCAACTGACGATCCGCTGGCATGCGTGTTGTCGCCAGCAGTGGAAGGACACCTTTCTCTGTCTCTCCCTCATGTGCTCCCCCCTCTTTGCTCGCTTTCCCCCTGCATTTCATCCTGTTCAAAAATAAAAAAAATTTGGAAGGTAGGAAATATTTTGGAAAGGGCCCATTAAAAAAACGGCAAATCCAGCTTTCTCAAAACCCTTAATCAAAACAAAATTGCGGATTCAAATTTAACTGCAAGGTGCATCAACAAATCTGGATGGGCAAATGTCCAAAAAACCGTATTGTTTTGTTTTGGGATAATAAACTATTTTTTGCCCTTCAAATTCAGTGGTGAAAATTTAAAATTTCTTTTTAAGATTTACGTAGATGCTGCTCAATGAACATTTCTGGGTGTGCAAAAGTCAAAAAAAACGATTGTTTTTTGTTTGGTTTAAAAAAAACGGGGATTTTTTTCACCTTTCAATTCACCCGTGGTAAAAATAGAATTTGCTGTTTTAAAGATTTTCGTAGAGTCCCGGGCAATGAACAGTGCTGGGGGTTTCAAAAAATCAAAAAAAAAGTAATGTTAGTTTTTGATATATAAACGGTATTTTTTGACCTTTTTAATTCCACCCGTGGGGAATATAGAATTGCTGTTTTAAGTTTTACGTAGAGCTGCGCAATGAACAGTGTGGGGGGGCGCAAAAATCAAAAAAAACCCTATCTGTTTTGTTTTTATAAAAAACGGGATTTTTTGCACCTTTCAATTCACTGTGGTGAAATAGAATTTTCTGTTTTAAGATTTTGTAGATGCTGCGTCAATGCAGTGCTGGGGGCGCAAAAGTCAAAAAAACGTAAGTTTTGTTTTTTATATAATAAACGGATTTTTTGCACCCCTTTTAATTACCTGGGTGGAAAATTTGAATTGCTGTTTTGACTTAGTAATGCGCGTCAAAGAAAGTGCTGGGGGCCAAAAGTAAAAAACAGAATGTTATGTTTTGATTAATAAACGGGTATTTTTTGCCCTTTTTAAATTACTGTGGTGAATATAGAATTTCTGTTTTAAGATTTTCTAGATGCTGGTCAATGAAAAGTGCTGGTCGCAAAAGTCAAAAAAAACGTAACTTTTGTTTTGATATAAAAAAACGGGTTTTTTTTTCCCTTTAATTCACCTGTGGGGAAAATGGATTGCTGTTTTTTGTTTTCGTAGATTCTGCTTAAGAAAAAGTGCTGGGGGCGCAAAATTAAAAAAACACGTAACTGTTTGTTTTGATATAATAAACGGTATTTTTTCACCTTTCAATTACCCGTGGTGAAAATTTTAAAGCTGTTTTTAAAATTTTTCTAATGCTGGTCAATGGAAAGTGCTGGGTTTCGCAAAAGTAAAAAAAAAATGTAACTGTTATTTTTGATTAATAAACGGTATTTTTTGCACCCTTTTAAATTTCCCTGTGGGGGAATATGAAAATTGCGTTTTAAGATTTACGTAGATACTGCGTCAATGAACAGCGGGGGCGCAAAAAAATCAAAAAACCTTAAAGTTATGTTTTGATATAATAAAAGGTATTTTTTTTCACCTTTCAATTCACCTGTGGGGAAAATGAATTGCTGTTTTAAAATTTACGTAGATGCTGCGTCAATGAACAGGTTGGGTGCGAAAAAAGTCAAAAAACACGTAACTGTTATGTTTTGATTAATAAACGGTATTTTTTGCACCTTTCAATCACCTGTGGTGAATATAAAATTTTGCTGTTTTTAGATTTAAGTAGATGCTGCGTCAATGAACAGTGATGGGTGCGCAAAGTCAAAAACACGTAACTGTTATGTTTTGATATAATAAACGGTATTTTTTTGCACCTTTCAATTCACCTGTGGTGAATATAGAATTGCTGTTTTAAGATTTACGTAGATGCTTCGTCAATAAACAGTGCTGGGTGCGCAAAAGTAAAAAAACACGTAACTGTGATTTTTTTCGTACGATACACGGTATTTTTGGCAACAAACAACCTGTGTGACTACAAGATTGCTGGATTGTATTTAAGTGCAAGGTGGTTTATATCAACAGTCACAGGTGTAATGGGTAAAATTGAACACCTATCTGAAATGTATACTGATAATAAAAGGGGAGTTTTGCAGCTAACAAAGAGACCTGCAGTTACTAGAAATGATGTTTATCCAATATAAGTTCAGGCTGCCCAATATCCAGGAAATATTTCAATAGCAAACTGTTAATAATTAAAGATATTCCACTACCATGTCTACACTAAGTCTTGGTGAACTTTACCAGTGTTCTTTATAGATAGAGCTTGTCTGTGTTGTCCGCGGGGCCCCACCCCCCGCTCCCACCGCCGTGAAATTTTCAGCGGTAGATGTGCTTTAAAATTCTCTAGCTAACTACATAAAATGTTCAGATCTTAATCTAACTTAATTGGGAAAGGATCACAGCTAATTTTGTAGAGGTTTCTCTGTGCAGAAATAGAACTAATTTCGCTGAGCTGTTTGGCCACAGGCAGGCGCAGGTCCTATTCCTTTGAGACGTGAGAGACACTGAGGCTTAAACAGGAAACGGCTGTTCTATGTAAAAAGAGGTCATGTTATTTTTACAGCCAATCGCAACCATACACATCCCAGTCAAGACGTCGCACACACATCTCACCCAGCCCTATTCTGTAATCTCATTTGCTGGCCGCCAAAATTACAGGAAGCGCCTAAAAAGGCGCGATCTTAATAGATGATGCACAGATTTTAACCTTAATTATCGCATGATCTGGAAATTTCGATCACCATAAAAACCTTGCCGATTTCAACTTTGTCGATAAAAATCGCTCAACACTACCCCTGAGCGCCTTGTCTCCGCAGCTCCTGTTGACCTCCGAAATGTCCCGCCAGGGAAAACATACGTGGGCCCCACACTCCGAAGGAGAATCTTGAAGTGGGGACATTGCTCATTGGTGGACGGACATCCTGGTGCTCGTAAGACTTTTGTCCTTATCTCTTGGATCTATTTGTGGCCGGACCTCGCTAAGGATGTCAGAGAATTTGTTGAGTCCTGCATCACCTGTGCCCGTAACAATATGCCTCGTCACAAACCGGCTGGACTCCTTTGTCCCCTGCCCATCCCTACCAGTCCCTGGTCGCACGTGGCAATGGACTTTATAACCGATCTTCCCCCCCTCATCTGATAACACTGTTATCTGGGTGGTCACGCATCCGTTTTCGAAAATGGCGCATTTTTTCCCGTTGCCGGGCTTACCCTCTGCCCCTCGCCTGGCCAACCTGTTTTTTCATCACATTTTTCGATTGCACAGGTTTCCCCTGCAAATCGTCTCGGATCGAGGTGTCCAGTTCGTTTCTAAATTCTGGCGGGCTCTTTGTTCCCAACTGCAGGTGAAGCTCGATTTTTCCTCGGCTTACCACCCCCAGACGAATGGTCAGGTAGAGAGAGTCAATCAGGTCCTGGGGAACTACTTGCGCCACTTCCTCTCGGCTCGTCAGGATGACTGGTCCAATTGCTTCCATGGGTGGAATTTTCCTGAAATTCCCTAGATTCTGAATCCGCGGGTGCCTCTCCCTTCTACATTGTGTACGGCCTACACCCCCGCCCACCTCTCATGCTAGCATCTCTGTCTGAGGTCTCGGCAGCGGACGCGTTGGTCCAAGACATGAAGGCCATCTGGGCCCTGACTCGCCAGTCTCTGCTTCGAGCTTCGGCACGCACGAAGTCTCAGGCAGATAAGAGAAGAAGTTCCCACCCAGTTTTTTCCCCGGGTGACAAGGTGTGGTTATCGGCCAAATATGTCCGCCTCCAGATTCCGAGTTACAAACTGGGACCCCGCTAGCTACGTGGGTCCATTTGAAGTGCTTAAACGCATAAACCCGGTGGCCTATAAACTACGGCTCCCACCTTCCATGCGCATCCCGTACTCCTTTCATGTCTCTTTACTCAAACCTCTGGTCCTGAACCGTTTTTCTCAGAAGGCAGTTCCTCCATCTTCTGCAGCTGATGCCACTAACGTTTTTCTGGTAAAGGAGATCCTGGATATGAAGGTGATTAGAGGGAAACAGCATTTTCTCATTGCTTTGAAGGGGTTTGGGCCCGAGGAAAGGTCATGGGAGCCGGAGGATAACATTCTGGACCATGAGCTAGTACAGAGGTCCCTCCGGGCTAGAAAGAAGGCACTCGTCCCCCAGAGCTCAGCTACTTACCTGACCGCGCTCCTGCCTCCCCGCATCCTAGTGCCAGCCGGTGCACGCGTCCCCACTCCCTAGGGCGCGTGCGCGCCGGCTTCTTCAAGTTTAAAGGGCCAGCGCACTGGTAATTGGCTATTGCCGGCCGCTGACCCTATTTAATTGCTCCTCCTCCGGCAGCTCACTGCCGGATCTTTAGTGCCTTATCAGCCTATCGAGAAAGCGTTCCTTGCCTCGTTCTGTAATGACTGGGACGTATCTCGCCCCGTATTTCACGCAGTACGGCGCGTGAAATACCCATGCCAGCACAAGAGACTCCACATCATAGGAGTCATATCCTCATTTGACACATCGAGACACCCATATGTTATGGTCTTACAGGAAATTCTACATCATTGAAGATGACCCTTTCCATGGTACATCTCATTTGTAACAAAGTGTGAGTCTTTACATTTTTTATTGCAGTATTAACTGTCCCTTAATTACCTTCTGGGATGATATCTTGTGTTTTTATTTTACATTTGGGACTATTTTAATGAGCATTATTTATTTAAAAGTTATATTTTCCATAGAACGAGGAAGACATCAAAGCATCAGGATGGAAAAATCCAAGCAATATACCCTGAAAATAGAAAATGTGAAACAAATCAAATAAAGAATAAATGGGCGGACACAGGAATCAATGTTTGTGACAGAATTGTAAGACATTATCTGAATGAAATGGGATTTAGTTCTAGAAAAGGCAAATAAAACCAGTATTAACACCTTGACAAAAGAAAACAAGGTTATGCTGCATTAAAGAAAAGTAATCATGGAGTGTGTCAAGGGTTGGATAAAGGAGATATTCAATGATGAATCTGCATTGGCCAAGGAGATGATCTTGTAATGTCTGAAGCATTAAATGACACGTGAAGAAAATAATCACAATTCCCCATTCCTTTGTGATATTGGGTTGCATGTCAGGTAAAGGACTAGGAGATGATTGTCATTATCATTCAATGCAATTTTAAGGAGGATAATTTTAAGTATATAATTCCACATGAGTTAATTCATAGTTTTGATGCCTTCAGTGTGACTCTACAATTTTTATAGTCATGAAAATATAGAAAACTGTTGGAATGAGGTGTTTCCAAACTTTTGGTCTGTACTGTGTATAAAAAAAGGTAACAATGTTTTGAACTTTTGACTTTCAGGCTCCATATCTCACCATTCCCTACACCTTTGAATAAGGGAGTACCATCATTTTATAGACAGTCATCTTGGCTATCTCATACATAAATTTGACACCATAATGGTGTGTACATCCCAGCTAGATTTCTTGCATACACATGGGGAAAAGGTAATGAGTGACATGTCACCAAGGTTACCTGGCCTTGGTGAGGTAGGAGCCGTTTGTTTATGTTGTGCCAGCCACAGTAAGTAGTTGGCATCCATTTAGCGTCAGTATGGTTGCTTCAACCAAAACCTGGGATGGCTCTTATCGGGAGTAAGCAAAGTGTTGGGTGGGTGCTTACTCCCTGTGTTCCAGGCCAGGGTTTAGATGGCTTTTATAAGTCTGCTAGTCAGCTGACCAGGTGTTCTGCTACACAGGTTAAGGAGTTTGACCTTGGAAGGAACACAGGAGAGATATTCAGGAGCTCCCATATTGACAGTGGATGACTATAAGGTATAATGAGGAAAAATTACATTGTGTTAGCGCTCAGAAGAGCAGAAGTTTATTTTCTGTTTTGTTTATGCTTGGCACACGTTGTGTGTGGTAATACCTGCTGTGCTAATGAAACTCGGGAAGACCCGTGTTTGAATCCACAAAACCTGTCTTTTTCTCTGTCTGCATTGGACTCTACTGCGATCCGAGAGCGGCAACCGCTTACACTATATTTATGCACATATGTATATATGCACATATATATCTCACAATCTGGATGTTAATCAGATTAAAAATTATGTCAGAAAATGTATAAAATAGGCAGAAGACCAAACTCCGTCCTGCGAAGCTGATCTATCAACCCTTCATTGAGTAAGCTGCTACCAGCTTAATATAGAATATTGTTTATTATCAGAGAAGTCCACACCTCTAAGGTTAGGTTCACATGTCGTATAGCGGCGTGTACCTGGGCACGCCACTATATACCTGCTGTTTAAAGTACGTGCTGGCCTGTGCATAATTTCAACAGCGCTCTGGCCCGGCCCCTATTCACTGTCCCTTTCCCCAGCACATAATCACCCAAAAGAAGTGACATGTCACATCTTTTTACAAGCACCAGTATGCGCCAGGGAATACGTCAGGTTATCATACCACTCATTGAGTGGTATGAATTAATCATATTTGAATTGCAGCACAATTACACTCCAAAATACGCCCCAAAAATACGTCATCTGAACATACCAAAAGAATTCAGCCTGAGGAGGATAAACAACAAATTTCCCCTTATATTTCCTCTACTTGATTTGGAAAAACGTTCATTATAACAATTACCGTCATTTGTATGAGCTATGTTTTCTCAACACTATACTGTAGCACAATAGGCAGAACTGGATGGATGTCTGTCTTTTCTCGACCTTACAAACAATGTAACTATGTAACTAGGAAGTTAGAATGATCAGCTATTAAACCATGTTTGGTTTTAATTATGTGATTTCTGTATCTACTATACATTGTAAAAAAGCTGGGTGATCATCCTAAGAGTGTGTTTCTTATCATATATTGCAGAGATGACAACTCGTACTCAAGAGCTTAAATATGTGCAAAAGGTTCTTGAAGTCTTAATTAATTTGAGATTGGAATTTTACCTTTGGAATCAATATCAACCAGGTTTTAATAAAGGAGAAAATATTCCTGTCAAGAAAAACTTTCTGTGATACGACTTATCAACTCCAAGGACTTTGTCATGATAGTGACACATAAAGCTGTGTATACTTTGTTCTCTGATGTATATCCCATTTACATAATTACAATACATGCATATAGAAAATGATAACATGCAATACGTTCCATATATTTTAATTAGGAAAATGTTTTATAAATAAAAGTGAAACAACCACGTTATGAATTACTAATGTAAACCCCTCAGGGAACATGATGTATGAATAGTCAATCTGTATTCATTGTCTTCCACTATGTTCCTCATTTCCTTTTATTTTCACCTAACACTTAACCCCTTAATGACTACCCACTGTCTTTTGATGGCGGATGGATTGTGTTCTCTGTCAGTAGCAATGTCAAAAGATGTTGCTGCCTTCAGAGGTGGTTTGCAGCTTCCAGCGCCACAACTGCACTAGGAGCAGAACTGTCGTTAACAGCTAAATTTCTAGAGCAGTCTCTGTGAACAACAGGGAATGGAGGAAGCCTCCAGTCCTCACTGTTTAACCTTTTGATTTCTGCGGTTCTGAGATAGCAGCACCATCAAATTAGTTTCCTCTGCTCCATCAGGTTGCTGGGATTACCAGTGCCTGATGGAGCATGGGGATGTCTATAGAGTCAGCCAGGGGCGTCGCTAGGTAGGTTTGTTTGGGGCACAAGCCCCGGACCAGACTCCCTGTGCCCCGAGTCTCAGAACGTCCAGTTCCAGGTCATTACTGTGACCTGTAGAGCTGACAAGCTATTGCACTGTCTGTGCGTCCCCTGGACGCTCATACAATTCAGAGCAGCAGCAGCTATGTGCAGGCAGCGAGGGGGAGGGCGACTGCTCGGGATGACGGGAGCTGAGGAGGAGAGGAGGGGGCGCCGCCTGCTCACACTGTGAAGGGAGTCAGGAAGCAGCGCGCTGTCCAGCCATGAGAGGTCTTCACCCCCTGCTGTGCTCTTATCTCGGGACCAGACCAGCAAGAAGTGAGTGAGGAGCCTCAGTGCCGAACAATAATTTTAAGTAGTGTAATAAGGGGGAGACAAAATAATGTTCATGAATGTGAACTGTACTGAATGTATGTGTATGTAAATGTGTATGTATGTGCTTGTATAGATGCCTGTGTGTATGTATAAATGTGTATACATGTGTGTGTATGCTCTGTATGTGTGTGTATGCACTGTATGTGTGTGTATGCACTGTATGTGTGTATGTATGCCCTGTATGTGTATGTGTGTATGCCCTGTGTGTGCATGTATATTTGTGTACACATATCCACAATATCACCTCATTCATATCACTAAAACATAATCCTGCCTGTGTGTCTGTTAGGCTATGTTCACACGGTGTATTGTGACGTGTACAGAACGTGCTGCAATACACTGTGTGCTTCAGGAGCTCGCGCTGATCAACACCTCTTCTCGAAGCACGGGGATGGGGGGTAACAGCCTGCCAGCCCCATAGACATGCATTGACATGTCACTTATCTCCCCGCGCATACAATACGATGTACGCATGGGGAGAGGACGTGTAATCCATAGTTCTCTATGAGAGCTATGGATTACTGCAATTACGCCATGTGAACATACCCTTAGACATGTAAACTATGACCTGATGATGAATTATATTTGAATATAATTTTTTTATATCTGTCATTAGTCAGGGTTACGCATGATTTTAGCTGCTGCAGCAAGACTAAGGCTCTGTTCACACTGCGTAAACCGCGGGGCGCATTTCATGCCGTATTTGCGCTTCAATACGCCTGACATGCGCGCCGCAATTACTGTAATTCATAGTTCTCAAAGAGCTATGAATTACATCTCATCTCTCCCGTGTGTACAATACACCATATTGCACAACGGGGGAGAGAAGTGACGTCACTTACAGCACTGATAGTGGAAGTGAATGGACCACCTCCCCCTCCCCCCGTACCTGGAAATATACGCTGAACAGTATGTACTTCCAAAACACACGGTGTACTGCCCTAAAGGTCTGTTCACACAGCGCATGGTGGCACGGACCTGTGCACACCGCTATACGCCTGCTCTTGGAAGTACGTGCTCTCCAGCGTGTAGCTTCAGCAGCGCTCCGGCCACCTCCCATCCATCTTCACTTTCCCACTGAATGAAGCGACAGGTCACTTATTTTTACGGGCGGGTTCTGTGTGCAGGGAAAACAGGTAATCATAGCCCTCACTGCTATGATTTTACCGTATTTGTGGGGCGCACTTTAGGCGCATTACAGCACAGCTATACCCCACAAATACGCTGTGTATGATCACACGATGTAATGTTGGTCCGTACTTTGACCGGTAATTGCGCTTCAATGCACCTGAAGTACGGGCCGACATTATGGTAACTCATAGCTGTCACTGAGAGCAACGATTACCTGTTCTGGGGAGAATAAATATTAGTGGGAGCTTCAGAGGAACGCACTGCCCACAGTTTTTTCTCTGTAAAAACACATGCCGCGGTTCATGGGGCGTAAAAAAACACTGTGTGAAACCCGCCCTTCTGAGCAAAACACAACACAGGGCCCGGGCCCCGGATGTTTTGGGACCCTAGCAACGCCCCGGGAGTCAGCACTGGGGACCTAGAATAGATCCATGGCTGTCTGCATAGTAAGACTGCTGTTAGGGCACATTGTGTGCTGCCCTGACAGCAGCCTTTGCCATACTGATATAGAATGTAATATAGTAGCATACAGGATTACGCTAATACATTACTAAGTGTACAAAAATATACAAAAAATAGTAATCCCTTAATGGGATTTAAAAAAAATTAAAAAACAAAGTGGAAAAAATAAAATAAAAATACTTTTTTTCATTACAAATTATTGTGCACACATTACACATACAAAAAAACTCCAAAACACATCTACACATATTAGGTATCCACACAACCAAAATAACCTATAGAATTAATCTACTAGGTAACTTATTGTGAAATGTGAATGGTGTTAAAAAAAAAAAAAACTTTAAAAAAAGAATGTAGAAAAACACTTTTTTAATTTTCACATGGTAAAAAAAAAAAAAAAAAATTCTGCAATAATTTCTAAGTAAATTGTAACTACTCCCCCAAAAATGCAATAAAACAAGTCCCCAACAACTGCGTCAGTAAATCAGTTATGACTGTTGAAACGCAGGGAAGCAAAAACTGAAGAATTTAGTAGGTCATTAAGGTCTTTTCAGGTCTGGTACTCAGGATATTCCATAGATGTTATCCCTGTGGGTCCAATTCCCCGGGCAACCCTAATTAAAAATGGCTTTCCTGTCCCCAAAAAGG
>JAODAL010084160.1:0-11013 GCA_025379985.1 Phyllomedusa bahiana
GAACTGTGCTGCTGAAAGCTTGTCTAGTAACTCTCAAATCCCTTCAGCTAAAAATTAGAGTTTCTTAGCTACTTCTACTGAGCGTTTATCCACACATAAGTCTTCCACTACCATATCCTCTAACTGTCTGAAAAGTCAAGTCCTAAACATTCAAGAAGTGCATTCAGTTCAGCTGTCACACACTCTTCCTGCTCTTCCTGACCTACCTTCTTCTATTAAGGGAAGCAGCAGGCTTCCTGTCATTAATTCAGCTTCAAGACCTGAAGAGACCACATATAAACCAGAAAAGCTGCCAGCTATGTCCCAGAAATATAGCAATACTTTTAACGCTTAGTTGCCTTTGGACTTGATGGCAGCGGTATCCACACTTGAAAATTTACCACATATATCCTAGGGTAGCAGCAGGCCTCCTAAATCTCTAAGCCCTACAGTTAATGGAGTACCCAGGGTCCAATCTGATGCTCTACTACTTCTACCTCAGGGTAGTAGCAGGCCTCTCAAAGCTCTGAACTCTACACCCTCTGGGGCACCCAGAGACCAATCTGCAGGTTCACTACATATATCCCAGGATAGTAGCAAGCCTCTTCAATTGCTAAACCCTAAACCCAGTGGAACACCCAGAGTCCACTCAGTAGCTCTACTGTATGTATCCCAGGGTAGCAGCCGGCCTCCTATAGTTACCCAATCTGCATATTCCTGCAATAACATTTGTCTCAGCTCAACATTAAACTGAACCCATACAAAGTGACATTGCTATGCCTCCAGAAGGGAATGATTGGGTAGCCTCTGTTTTCTCACACACTCGAGGGTCTTGGCCTATTAATTAGTGTTGAGCAATTACGTTGACTATCGTCATCGGGTCGATGGTCGATGACGGCAATAACCAATAAGATATTCGATGGTCGATGATAGATTATCACCGATGACCATTAAAGTCTATGGGAGAGCAACAACACCTTCATTCTTACACCCAAACAGGGCTGGAGAAGCTGGAATTAACATCCACAACAGTCAAATGGATACCTGCTACATCTTAGGCAACACACTTAGGTTATAAAAGCCACAGAAAAAAAGTCACACACCATTCACTATCCCTGTCTTGTATCACAGCATGACCCTTAAACCTGCATCATCCACAAATTAAAAGTGCCAGAAGGCAGTATGATTTGAACCATCATTTTACTTGAACTGGACATTGAATATCCCTGTCCTGGAACGCAGCATGACCCTTTAACCTATCTGACCCCCAGATTAAAAAGTGCCTGAAAAAGGAGTCTTTCAACCACCATTTTAGTTTCACTGGACATTGACTAGACCTGTCGTGGACCTCAGTATGACCATTAAACCGGTCTGACCCCCAAATTAAAAAGTGCCGGAAATAGGAGTCTTTGAACCACCATTTCAGTTTCACTGGACATAGACTATCCCTGTCCTGGCCACAGCATGAGCCCCAAACCTGCATGACCCCCACATTTAAAAAGTGCCGGAAAAAGGAGTCTTTCAACCACCATTTTAGTTTCACGGACATGAAATACCTGTCCTGGGCCACAGCATGAGCCCCAAACCTGCATGACCCCAATTAAAAAGTGCCGGAAAAAGGAGTCTTTCAACCACCATTTTAGTTCCAACGGACATTGAATATACTGTCCTGGCCACAGCATGAGCCCCAAACCTGCATGACCCAGATTTAAAAAGTGCCGGAAAAAGGAGTCTTTCAACCACCATTTAGTTGAACTGGACATTGACTATACCTGTCGTGGACCGCAGAATGACCATTAAACCTGTCTGACCGCCAAATTAAAAAGTGCTGGGAAAAGGAGTCTTTCAACCACCATTTTAGTTGAACTGGACATTGACTGACTATATCTGTCCTGTACCGCAGAATGACCATTAAACCTGTCTGACCCACAGATTAAAAAGTGCTGGAAAACGGAGTCTTTCAACCACCATTTTAGTTTCACTGGACATATACTGTCCCTGTCCTGGGTAGCGCTTGCCCCTCCGTATGAGTGCGGACTAATTGAGCCTCACTTGGAAATACTGGTGGTTAACGCTCCTGTTCCACCCAGGTGCCCTTTTTCTTGGCATTCTTTTTCTCATTTTACTCAACGTGCTGGAGGAAATTGTCTCTGTATTTTGTTCTCTGTCCGTGCTTCATACTCCATGTCCTCTGAATAACCTACATGTGGTCAAGTTTTCCTGTACCTCCCTTGTACAATTCAGAGGAATTTTTTTACCAGCTATTTTGTACATGCAAGTGTTTTAGTAGTTTAATTCTAGGAAACACATTTTTAAAATAGGATGGAATCCCACCATGTCTTTGTTTCGCTTTTTTAATTGTATTAAATGGGTTGTCTCAATACAGGGATTGATAGCTATGTTAAAGATCTTGCAAAAACAAGTCATTTTGCAATATGTGTCCATTAACAGTGTCCTACCTATTCCTGTTTCTGACAGCACCATCACCCTTGAGCCACTCTTGACAATTGTGAAGAACAAATGTCTGTTAGAAACAACATTTTTTTATAATAGGACCTGTAGTATAGCTGCATGTCACAGCAAAATGCCCCAAAAATTCAAAGCATGACCCTTGAGCCACTTTGGACAATTGTGAAGAACAAATGTCTGTTAGAAACAACATTTTTTTATAATAGGACCTGTAGTATAGCTGCATGTCACAGCAAAATGCCCCCAAAAATTCAAAGCATGACCCTTGAGCCACTTTGGACAATTGTGAAGAACAAATGTCTGTTAGAAACAAATTTTTTTATAATAGGACCTGTAGTATAGCTGCATGTCACAGCAAAATGCCCACAAAAATTCAAAGCATGACCCTTGAGCCACTTTGGACAATTGTGAAGAACAAATGTCTGTTAGAAACAACATTTTTTTGAATAGGACCTGTAGTATTGCTGCATTTCAAAGCAGCATGACCCAAAAAATTATAAAAATGACTTCTCAGCCACTGTTAAAAATTGTGAGGGAGAAATGCCACTTAGAAGCCACATTTCTTTTCCAAAGGACCATGATTATAGCTTTATCTCACAGCAACATGACCCCAAAAAATTATAAATATGACTTCTCAGCCACTATTAAAAATTGTGAGGGAGAAATGCCACTTAAAAACCACATTTCTGTTCCAAAGGACCATGATTATTGCTGTATCTCACAGCAACATGACCCCAAAAAATTATAAATATGACTTCTCAGCCACTATTAAAAATTGTGATGGAGAAATGCCACTTAGAAGCCACATTTCTGTTCCAAAGGACCATAATTATAGCTGTATCTCACAGCAACATGACCTAAAAACCATTGACAATACGAAAACTTCTAAAGATAAAGGGCGACATGTATGAATCTCGCCGGGACGGGGCGCACCTTTCCGCCAGTTTCCCGGCGGAATCTGCGCCTGATTTATGTCGGGGCCGGGGCGCGCTCATACATAGCATGTAAAGTCCGCCGCGCCTCGCCAGTGTGTTAGGCGCAGTGCGGGACTGAGGCGCAGTGCGGCGCTGTGCCTATGATTTGGCGCCGGAGGTAGTGCAGTAATACATGCGGGGAAAAGTCCGCCGCGCCCCTCCAGTGTGTGGGGCGCAGTGCGGGGACCGAGGCACAGTGCGGCGCTGCGCCTAAGATTCGCCGTCCGAGGCGGTGCGCTCGTACACGCGGGCAAAGATTCCCTGCACCTCGCCATTGTGTGGGGCACAGTGCGGGGACATGGGCGCAGTGCGGGACTTACGCGCCATGCGGGACTGCGCCGAAAGACAGTTCCGATGCGAGACAGGCTGGAACAGCGAGAAATCATTCCAGATGTCGGTGCAGAGTATGAATCAAAGATCACCTTTATAAAGGCGTTCAACATTCTCAGGAAAAGAGCTGAAACCTAAAAAATAAAAAATACATAAAACAAAATCACTTTCCAATATCCTAATTCAAGAATTAGGATATTGGAAATTTCCGGGAAATACAGTAATTCAAATTCAGAAAGTTATTCTGATTGGTCGGCATAAACCGGCCAATCAGAATAGGAGCGACAGTGAACCATTAAAACCTATGGGGAAGATTAGACCAATCAGAATCCACGGCGGGATAGTTCAAAATACAGTTACAATGCTGAAAAGTGCTGATTGGTTGAGCTACCGGGGACTTGGCTAGCTCAGCCAATCAGAATAGGAGCGACAGAGACCCATTCTAGCCTATGGAGAAGTTTAGACCAATCAGAATCCACGGCGGGACAGTTCAAAATACTGTAAAAATGCTGAAAAGAGGTGATTGGCTGAGCTAGCGCCTCTTTTAACTTAGCCAATCACAGAGCGCGCTCAGAATTTTCTTTCCCCAAAGAACTCTATGAGAAAGTAGCTCGCGCTCTGATTGGCTAAGCTGGACGAGCCCCCGCCGCTTCAACCAATCAGCTCGTTTCTGCATTTTTACTGTATTTTGAACTGTCCCGCCTTTGAATATGATTGGTCAATTTATCTCCATAGGATATAATGGGACATTGTCGCTCCAATTCTGATTGGTCAGTTCTACTCCATAGGTAATAATGGGACATTGTCGCTCCTATTCTGATTGGCTGGTTTATGCTGACCAATGAGAATAACTTAAACAATTTGAATTACTGTATTTCCCGGCGATTCTCTCTATTGCAATTCCCTATGTAGCGCCGGTCTAGGCGTCAAACACGTTGTTCGGGTTTTTTAACTGCTTTATTTGTAAAGAAGGGTTCTGCTCTTTATCTGATAATGTTTTACATTTAATAAAAATAATTTTTTTATTAATACTTCATGCCGCACGGCGCTGAGCGCCGAGATTTCAGAGCGCCCTTCTCTCCATAGACTATAATGGGAGAAGTAGCTCGCGTCCTGATTGGCTGGGATAGCCAAGCCCCCGCTAGCTCAGCCAATCAACTCTTTTCTGTCTTTTTACTGTATTTTGTAGTATGCCGCCGTGGATTCTGATTGGTCTAAACTTCTCCATAGACTAGAACGGTCGTTGTCGCTCCCTATTCTGATTGGTCAATAGTTCTCCATAGGTTTTAATGGGTCTCTGTCGCTCCTATTCTGATTGGCTGAGCTAGCCAAGTCCTCGGTAGCTTAACCAATCAGCTCTTTTCAGCATTTTTACTGTATTTTGAACTGTCCCGCCTTTGATTCAGATTGGTCAATCCTTCCCCATAGGTTTTAATGGTTCACTGTCGCTCCTATTCTGATTGGCTGGTTTATTCCGACCAATGAGAATAGGTTTCAGAATTTGAATTACTGTATTTCCCGGCAATTTACAATATCATAATTCTTGATATTGCGCCGTTCTAGAGTTTAGGAAAGTGATTTTTTTTTATTATTATGTTTATTTTTTAAGTTCAGCTCTTTTCTGACACTGTTTTCCGCCTTTATAAAGGCGATATTTTCGGAATCATACTCCTGCTGCACGGAGCGGAGCGCCGAGATTTCTGTAGCGATCTTCTATGTTTCCTCGCATGTTCCGATCCTGCTTCACTTCGCCTCTGCCGGAGCATTTAGACCAAAAAAAACCAGGTCTGCTTGTCGGAGCTGCCGAGCGCTGCACTGCGCTTCGCTTTGCCGACCCGCGATCGTACATGCCTCGGAGTATACGAGCACGCCGCGTCCGACCCCGGAACGCCTACATCGCGCCTACTGCCCGCCCCTTCATGCGGGGCGCAGCTGAAAGTGGCGAACGCTGCGCCTAACACTGCATCCCTGCGTCCGACAGCGGGATTTGGGCTGGGAAGGCGCAGTATACGCCAAAAAACAGGTGTAAAGCCCGATCATACATGTCGCCCAAAGTGAGTAAATGGAATACGGTGTTCTCATGAAACCTTGCTGTCTTTTACAGTCTCCTCACAGCAAAACCAGCAAAATGAACTGTTGGGAAAAGAGAATAAAAATTGCAGTAAGAAATGATCATTTTAAAAATAAGTTTTCAAGAGGACCATTTCTGTTTGAAGAGGAATGTGAACTAGACCGGCAACTAATCGGTGACCTCGGCAATTGGGGCCACAACATCATCAGAGATCCATGCCTGATTCATCTTGATGAAAGTCAAACGATCCACATTATCTGTGGAAAGCCGGATGCGTTTGTCTGTAATGACTCCTCCAGCTGTGCTGAAGGTCCGCTCAGATATGACGCTGGCTGCTGGGCAGGACAACACCTCTATGGCGTGTCGATCGAGCTCGGGCCATTAGTCCATTTTGGATCCCCAGAAGTCTATTGGGTCCGGAACACCTCCAAAAACATCGGTGTTGAGACGCAGATCGTCGTGCACCATGATCTTCAGCTGGTCTCTGTGTGTTGGATGTGTCCCCTGCATTGCATGCGTTGGTGAGGTGGTAAATAAAGATTGCCAAGGGTCACCCATTAGGCTTCTGCCACCTTGCCTGCTGCTGCTTTTGACTACGGCTACTTGGGCACTCTCTGCTGCACGTCGCTGAATGTTGTTCCACCGACATTTGAAGAACGTAAATTTAGACGCAACAGATGACTCCATTTTGATCAATCGGCAAGGTTCCATTTCCTGCATTTTACTCTCTATTTGGGTGGGTGGAAGGAAAGTGCTGAGTTTTGTTTTGTACGGGGACCCCAGGGGGGTGGCCACCGTAACTGGTTGTTCAGTTTGATTTCCATAAATGCGGGACCCATTTTGAGGAAATGGACATCCCAACCACTCATGTGAGAGATGGAGCCTTGATTTCCCAAGCCTTGGGTCGAGGGGCACTAGCAAACTGATCTTCCTCATCTTCCTCCCCCGCCTCAAATTGCGCCAACCTTCTTTCCAAGGCAGGGACGTCGGTAACGTCGGTGTCTAGGATACCTCCTCCTCCTCCTCCGCTTCCTCCGGCACAGCTTCAACACAGCCCTGACTTGCGTGAGATGATGCACCCTGAGAGCTGATGCGCCACCTTGCACTAGCCCTGGACCCCGAACCACTGCCTAATGAAGACCGATAAAATTAAGAAACTGTCGGGCCTTGTGGATTCGACGGAGGGAAAGGCTCCGTGTCCGCATCTGTGTCCGTCTCCTCCTCCCTCGCTGGCGGGACCTGTTGTTTCAGAGTGTCAATCGATGGTTACAGAACTAAGATCACCACAAAGCTCATGCTGACAAGGGGATTGTCCGCATGACCATTTTGGTGGCTTCTTCAAAACTGGGAAGGGTGGTGCAGAGCTCTTTCACCTGCCCCCCACTCTCGGTGGCTCAACACCGAGGTGCACCGCTGCTTGTCAGCCATGTGTCACTTCGTACTGCGTAATGGCATTTTCGCTGCTGCCACAATCGCTGGAGCATGTGGAGGGGAATTCCACGTGTTGCCACGTCAACAATGAGACGGTTGACGGGGAGGCTAACGCTGCAATGCAGCCAGGCGGGACGAAGCAAGATGTGAACAGCGGAAGTGCGAACTTAGACTTCGAGCCTTCCTCAGCAGGCAGTCCAGACCCGGGTAGCTCTTTAGAAAATTTTTGGATGACAAAAGGGTTTATGACATGTGCCAGGCAAGGGATGTCTCCAGCCTACCGATCTTAAGGCGGCCAGCAAATTTGCCCGTTATTGCACACCACCTTGCCTAGCACAAGGTTCTTGGCACCCAGCCAGCGCTCGGTCTCGTTGCGGAGAGCCGTCCACAGCTCCTGACCTGTGTGTGGACGGTCTCCAAGACAGATTAATTTCAACACAGCCTGGTTTCTCTGGGCCCGTGATGCCACCAGAGGACCTTGGGGGAAAGAACCCTGCACCATCCCTGCGGTTTTGAAGAGCGTGCGCCGAGCCTGAGAGCCACCGTCATGACCAGAGACATCCACACAGCTCACCCAGTGAGCTGTCACAGAGATATAGCGGCCTTGCCGGGCTTACTAGTCCATGTGTCGGTGGTGAGATGGACTTTTCCGGACACAGATGCAGACAACGCGCTTGAAATTTTAGATGACACGTGGCTGGCCAGGGCAGGGAAGGCTTTTCTGGCAAAGAAATGCCTGCTCGGCATCTGGTATTGGGGGCAGGCAAGGGCCATGACGTGGCGGAACCCATCTGTGTCCACCAGACAGAAAGGCAACATTTCCAAGGCCAAAAGCCTGGCAATGCCGACATTCAGGCTTTTGGCTTTGGGATGGTTTGGGTTAAAGTGTTTCTTCTGCTCCCAAACCTGGAAGACAGAAGGCTGGCTGCTAGACTGGCCGCTGTATGGCGTGCAGGTCGTCAAACTGGCGGAAGGAGAAGGGGTAGGATGGGTCTCTGGTGGTGCTGGTGGTACTCGGGCGACGGTGGAGGCTGAAGCGGAGGCTGATCCCTGATCATGACTCTGAGAGACATGGGCAGCTGAGGAACGCTTGGTGGTGGCGGAGGAGGAGGAGGTGGAGACAGAGGGTGTGACAGTGGTTGGAGCCAGCCGTCGGTTCTGGCCTTTTTTGGCCAAGTGTTGCCTCCATTTCAACTCATGCATTCGCTGCATATGACTAGACATGTTGGTGGTGGTTAAACCCAACCTAAGGTTCTTGCCTTACTTATGGTTTAACGGCAAAGGCGGCAATAAAAATCGCTGGGTGAATCAGAGGCTTGCTCAAAGAAGGCCCAGGCTTGAGAGGTCCTGGACCTTTTTGGACGGCAAATAAGCGAGGAGCGGGGTTTGCGCTGACCTTTGGCTGGCGGAATCATTTTAGCGGACTTCTGCGACCGACCCTCACCCTTTTGAGGCGGGGCCCCGAACTGACATACCCCATCGTCTTCCTCCTTGTCCAGTGATGAAGCGCTCGCAAGCAAATTCTACTGAAAAGACCACGTTGGATCCCCAAATGTCGTCATCATCATCATCAACACAGGTGACTTCTGTCCTGACATTCTGCATCCAGGAGCTGCGGGCTACAAGCAAGAGGGACTGCAAGGCGTTCCCGACCGCCCGGGATTTTTGCCGATTACGGCTTCCTTCTCCTCCTCTGAGGGCATCAGAACTGGGCGTCAGAGCAGAGAAAATCATCCTCTTTGGCCTCTTGATCTTTTAACATCCCTTTGCCCCCAAACCCCGCATTTTGTCATCAAAGAGGTCTTCAGAAAATGGATTATCCACAGTGGTGGGTACATTTGGGCTGCTTCATGTTGGACGGATGCTGATGATGCTGATGACGACATTTGTGGCCGTGACTGGAAGGACGAGGAGGTAAGACTGCTGGAGAGGTTGCATTAACCACTGAAGGACAGATTGGCGACGCTATTCGTTACTGAGATTCACAGGGCCCTGACCCAGCAATGACAGGCCTGACGGTCCTGCAACTGACGATCCGCTGGCATGCGTGTTGCCGCCAGCACTGGAAGGAGCACCTTCTCTCGTACCTCTACCTCCATGTCCTAACCCCCCTCTTTTGCTCGCTTACCACCTGAATTTCACTCCCTGTTTTAGAAATATAAAATTTGAGAAGGGATGGAAAGTTTTGGGAAGTCTCTATTAAAGAGGCAAATCACAGCTATTTCAAAATCCCTCAAATCAAAACAAAATTGCTGTATTCAAATTTAACTAAAAAGTAGCCTATGAACAAAGCTTGACTGACCAAAAGTGAAAAAAACACCTGTCTGAAATGTATAGGGGGTAATAAAAGGTATTTTTTGGCACCTTCAATTTACCTGTGGTGCAAAAAAATTGCTGTTTTAAAATTTAACTAAAAAGAGCTTATGAACAAAGCTTGAATGACCAAAAGTGAAAAAAACACCTGTCAAAAATGTAAAACGATAATAAAAGGATTTTTTGGCACCTTAAATTTTCCCTGGGGTGACACTAAATTGCTGTATTCATTTTAAATTTAAAAGTAGCTCATGAACAAAGCTTACTGACCAAAAGTGAAAAAAAACCCCCTGTCTTAAATGAAACCCGGATTTTAAAAGGTTTTTTGGCACCTTTCAATTCACCGTGGTGAAAAAAATTGTTTTGTATTACATTTAAGTAAAAGGGCCTAAAAGAACAAAATTACTCCCCAAAGTAAAAAAACACGTATCTGAAATTATCGAAAAAAAAAGGTTTTTTTGGCCCCTATCAACCTGTGCGGGACTACAAAATTGCGGATTCTAATTTAATGCAAGGTGCTATACAAAAATCCCTGAAGGGGGGAAAAATTAAAAAAAGAACACCTATCGAAATGTATAATGATAAAAAAAGTGGAGTTTTTGCACCTAACAAGGACCTGCATTACTAAAAAAGATGTGAATCCTAATATAATTCAGGTGCCCAAAATCCAGGGAAAAATTTTCAATAAAAAACTGTTAATAATAAAGCTATTTCAGTGCAATGCTACACTAAGTCTTGGTGAACTATATCCAGTATTCTTTTTTAGATTGTCTGGTTCGCCCCGGGGGCCCCCCCCCCCCTCTGCTCCCCCTTTACTTTACGCGGGAATGCTCCTTTAAAAAATTTTCTACCTAACTACAAAAATCTTTAAATCTCTGATTTAACTAATTTTTAAGCATAGAGCTTTCTCTGGAAAAATAGAATAATTTTTGCTGAGCTTTTTTTGGACACAGGCAAGCGCACTTTTATGCTATGAGACTCTGACGACATGATCATGAAAAAGGAAAAGGGTGTTTTTGTAAAACGAGGGCATTTTGATTTTTCCAGCCAATCGCAACCCTACCACCCCTCCCTGACGTCGCCAAAACATCTCACCCGCTTTTCTGTAAGCGATTTGCTGGCCCGCCAAAAACAGGAAAGAGCAAAATGGCCCCCAATATTAATAGATGAAACACGATTTTAAAACCCAAATTATCGCAGATCTAAAAATTCGTCAAAAAAAACTGTGCCATTTCAACTTTGTCGATAATAACGCTCAACACCCCCATCTTTAAATTTCTAAGCCTTTACATTCTTTTTATGCTACAAAAAAATTTTTATTTTATCTCTAGCCCGGACCCTTTTCCCCGGGGAGGCAGCCCCCTCAGGGCCTCATCCATTGGAGATCTTTTTTTACAGATTCCCGTACCACTAGTCCCGACTACTATCATTCCCCTTTTACCTCTC